>CAUJRU010001273.1:0-174471 GCA_963277665.1 Viscum album | reverse complement strand
CATGATTTCCCCCTTCCTCCCAAAATAGAATCCAACTACCAAAATTCAAATTATTAATTTCATGAATTTAACATTAAATTAAAAAAATAGCATGATGAGAAATAATTTTTCAAAAAAACATCATTTAATATATAACATGTTTTTATATTAAATTAAAATAAATTAATTAATTTAGAATAATAGTTGGATTATAATAAAAATAGATGAAAAATTAAATTATAAAAAAATTCCAAAATATAAATTTTCATTATTATGACTTGAAAATAAAATGCAATTTTCAATAAAAATCAGTATTTTTTCTATTATTTAAAAAATATATACATTTATCACCAAAACATATTTTTTATATGATGATTTATAATATTATTTCTTTTTAACCAAATAATATTTAAAAACTATTTCAAAAATAACGTATTAAATAACCTCTCACAAAAATTAATAAATACAATTTCCTATAACAACGTATTTTCAAAAATAATATTTCATTTCTAAATGTTGACTACATATTTACTAAGAAATAATAAATATATTTTTATTAATTATTACATTTATATATGTTATTATGATCCTAACTAGGATGGGGATAATGCCTCAGTTACCCCATGGCTGCCTCAAGAGGCAAGGGGTGGCAACAAGCTTCGAAGGCATAACATACTCTGAGGTGCATTTTACTATGTTCATGTATGAAAAAAATCATCCATATTGATAGAGTAGAGAATATAGAAAAAGTATAATATTTAACACAGTTATAAATTAATCCTATCATGAAAAACATCTAGGGTGTATAAGACTGAAACCGTGTAAAATGAAAAGTAGAGGGGTAAAATACACGCCCAACTAGAAATAGATCCCAACATAACCAAAAATATAATGTAAAAATAACGAGAGAGAACATCTATTGAATGAAATGATACAACCTTAATATTGAGGCTTCCTTTTAGAGACCAATATCATAAATTTAATTTGGGTTTGTGGATTGGGCCCATGAAGCATCATTCCTGTATTATGAGAAGAAATGTGAATTTTTTATTGGGTGTCTGATTCAGTAAAGTGAATAGATTAACATGATAATTTTTCTATGATAGTCACAATAATGTTATCAGTTTATCCATTCAGGGTTTTTTAGATTCATATTAGGGAAATTACATTTTTCCCTTCAAATTGACGAGGAGCCTAATGTGTTTGTTAGGATTTTTACGAGGAAATTTTATGTAGTATCCTTACATGTCAATTATTAATACATGTGAATAAATATTTTTTATGTAAAGGAAAAGAATATATAATAGAGTGGGAAAATATTCTATATTCTATTTATTTCATGGGAATCCTAAAACACTTGAGTCTCCTTTGTTTGGAATCATATTTTGGCATGTGATAATTTTTTGGGGATATTTCTTCAACATATAAAATGAAGGTTCCCTAATTTTATGATTATGATCTACAATGTGTACATTTTCAGGAAGGAATCCAGAGAGACAAATCACGAAATTAGAAATTATCATGACAGATCATTAGAGAATACCTAGTTGACCCTCCACTAGAGATGGGCAGTGGAGTCCATGATGACTACCAAGTGGTATCCTATAATAGATATGGGGATTGATGATACAAAACTTAAGAAAGATAATAAACAAACCTTAAATAATGGAGGGGGGGTGTGATCGATG
The DNA here is from genome assembly GCA_963277665.1 of Viscum album. Taxonomy (NCBI): domain Eukaryota; kingdom Viridiplantae; phylum Streptophyta; class Magnoliopsida; order Santalales; family Viscaceae; genus Viscum; species Viscum album. The sequence goes on along the minus strand of CAUJRU010001273.1, from coordinate 172,804 downwards.
TTTTTCTGTACTCTTTTATGTTGCTATGTGTTGTGAATTGTGCGGGCTTCTGCTTACTAAAAATCACTGCTATTGGTAGAATCTCCTTGCGCACTAATGAACCATGTCTTTTGTGATGATTAAAAGTTTGTAACATGTTAATTGGTTAAACACCTAAACTCAGATGGTTTAAATAGATATTCAGTAAAACAAGAATCCATGTGTGACCACCCTGGTTAGAATACATAAAGAATAACCTATTTAATTATGTTCTTGAAACTGGAAGTTTCCCACTATGTTTTGTGGTAGCATGTTGTTCGGCTTGGTGCTTATGGGAATGTGTGGATGGGGATGGGATCCTCAGTTATCGTACGGTTGTTGGTCATGAATATGAAGCTATGTGGTTGCTCTGTTGTGACCTGAACTCACGTGGGGTCCTCTATTATTGAGAAACCATTGGTTCTGGGGACATGGGGAAGTGTCTCAGGTTTTTTTGTTTCCAGTAATTTGAGGAATCTCACAAATCCCTTTGTTGTTGTGTGACATCACAAGAGAACCCGGTGTGAATGCTTAAATTGATGTTTGGTTGTTTCTATTTTCCTAGATTGTGGTTATGCCTGTTAGTTTCCTAGTAGTGTAGAATCCACCGAGATAAGATCTCTTGAACATGTAAACAATAATGGTTCAAAGGGGTATTGGTTTTTGGAATGAGTTGTGACTTGGCCATGAGTGATGCGCTGGTCTTTTATGAATGAATAGTAAAAAGGGTGTTTGTGCTGAGATTTTGGAACCGTAGTTTGGGATTAGTTGCTGTTACCTATACATATATCTGTAGCTTTTACGTTTCTTATTTACGCCCCACCCAGGTTGAGAACTTAGTGACGAACACCACCATTTCATGGGGGAGGGTGTTTTTTCCAACACCCCTCTGAGTGGATGGCTATTGGCTACTTTTCTACTCCCTTTCTCGAATATCCCAAGACTCTTCGGGCAGGCTGTGATATCCTGAAGTCCATATTTAGCCCAAGAATATTCAGGCAGGGTAGTGTGGTGGTTGGCCCAGGTGTTTGAAGGTAGGTGGTTTCCCAACAATCTTCGGAATGAGGCCCAGGTGTCTTCGAGCATGGTAGTAGTTGTTCTGGCCTAGGTGTTTGCAGGAATGGTTATGTATGGTTGTTGTGGCCTAGGTGTCTACAGGCAGGATCTGCAGTTGTGTCCTAGGTGTGTGCGGGCGGGTGTGGCAGTGGCACTGCAGTGAGAATGGCAAGATTCATTTGATGTGTAGGATGTCTTCAATAACTAGTGGGAAAGTGGCATGGGGTACCCAAACATCGATGTGCTATTACTATACATTACTTGAATTGCATTATTTGGGGAGTGTACCTTGGTGAGGCTTGGGTGGATTGTTTACCTTGCAAGATGTTTTGTTATCTCTTTTCTCACAGGGCATTATAATGTCCCTCAACATGTGCATGTGAGCTTTTGGTTTTCCCTATTGAGTATACTTGTATGCCCACCCTATGTATATAAAACTGATTTCAGGTTTCTTGGAGAACTTCAGGGATCGTGCAGAACCATACTAGCTCGGACCTCGGGGCAGTTGCGATTATCGTATTTATTTTTTCTTTGTACTTACGTTTCGTGTTTTTGTGACTTGTATCATTTATTTTTTAACATGAATATGGTAATGGTTTACATTCGGCTTTACATTTAGTTTCAGATTTTGTGTCGTTGTGATTTACTATCTCTTCTCCCAATACTATTAAAATAAAAAGGGTAATTCCTTTTATCTTTTATGTGATTCTATTCCCTTGGTGCTAGTCTCCACTCTGGGACCTATTGAAGGTGGGTCTCAGGGGTCATTATCTATACTTCAACTTAAAGAAGGAAGGGTCTGGAAATCTGTTGTCCCTTCCCTCCTTTTGGTGAAGGCGGGTAGTGACAGAATGGTATCAATGGTAGGTTGAGAGATAGGATAGAGTCTGAAGTTAGTCACAGTGAGGATGGAATGGGGTGGTCGGGTAATAGTGTTCAGTGACCTTGGTGTGTGTATTAGACCAGGGAAGACCGGCTAGGACATGAGATTTTAGCCCCCCCCCCCCCCCCCCCCGTGATCTGATGCAAGGACTCTGGACCTACCGAATGACCAAGTGAGGCTACACTGATTTTAGTATAGAGACCCTAGGAAAGGTAATTTCATCGTAATGACTTCTGTTCTTGTGTTACATGGGTGTCTTGGGGATTCAAAATAAATAAATAAGTCTATGAAAAGTTTAATAAAAAAATTCTACACTACTCGGGCATAGGCATTCCTTGTTTACCTTACAGCTATAGCACCTGGGAGGTGACCACGAGTAGTGAGTGTGATCGATGCCCATGAGGTTGACTTGGACGATCGAAAGAGGACCAATTGATAGGAGGAGGATGATCATTGGTAGAAGGAACTTTGATCCTTTAAGCGACAGACCCTCAGGAAGTACTAGGGCATCATCTCAGATATGTAAACAGAGATATGGCTAGAGGATCTGGTGATAGCATTCAACTTGATTTTGTATCTGACGGAGTACTGGGTTCCTATGGCTGTAGGCCAGATGCGTGGAGCAGCGCGTCAGTTGTGGACGCTTTATCATGGGGAGAAAAGGGAGACCGAGGTGACGTGGGCTGACTTCGAGAAGGATTCCCGAGCGGAATTCCTCTCTTCCACAATGAAGGCTAAGAAGAGGTAGGAGCTACTCTCCCTCCAGTAGGGGACTATGTTAGTGAGATAGTTGCGGATAAAGTTCAAGGATCTCCTTCGCTTTTCTCCATACCTCATTCCGGTTGAGGAGTATCGGGCGAGACATTTGGAGGAGGCACTTCGACCTTCTCTTCAATATACTATTACTCCCTTTACACTACCAATCTACAAAGAGGTGAACAAGTAGGATAAAGTGGTGGAAAGGATGAACACGCTATGATTTTTTTCACAAGAGGGGATCTAGTTGGGCTCGTCAATGGGGAAGGCTGTCAGCAGCAGGCCTCCAGCATCAGGACCCTCTAGGATTCGACCAGTAGGGAGTAGGCCTCAACAGTTCCTGTTCTGACCTTCTGGCTATAAAGACCTGTAAAAATTCAAGGAAATTTTATTATTAATTTTATTTTGGATTTTACAAGAACGCAGTTTCTGACGACACCTGATTCTGAGGCACGGTGTGCCCAGAATCATTTTCCGAAGTTTAGCACGGGTACATTCAGTGAACGAATGAGCGGGTTTTTCTAACATTTGAGCCAGTGCTTGGAATCAAATTCTATGGGCACCGATGGAATCGCAGCGCCGATATTTTCATAGAAACATCTTTTTCGGAGTTGCGTTTGCTCGGGTGTGGTTTTTAATTTTTGTGGTTGAGTTAAGAAATAAAATAAAAGTGGTACAACCGATTTTTATTTTAATTTTCTTAACTTAAGTTAAGTGGATGATATGGGACCCACAATATCCTACCCACTTGGTAGGATATTTGTGAGGTGGGGTCCACAAGAGCCCCACCATTTTTTTTCACCTTTTCCAACCCCCTACTTTATTTATGTAACGCACCTACACCTCCTATTTAATGAAGTCAACCCTTGCGTTTATTCTGGTTAAGAAACGCGTCATTAATGTGGCGATTTAAGCGTTGCAATTAATTCAGTTAACTGTTTCTTTCGTTTTTGTATTTTAAAACGGAAGACTTGTGAAATAAATATAAGACAACGCTTATCTTTATTAGGTTGGTGCTGTTGAGAGGCAAGGGAGATTTCACTCAGACTCTTGAAGATCTTCTCTTCCTCGCGAAGAACGCGAAAAACACGAAGAACGTGAAGAACGCTGGATCATCGGAAATCAACGACGCTTCTTCCGCGATGCTTCTTCCGCAACGTGACGATTCCCCCTCCGCGATTCTTTTTCAATGAAGAATCCTCTCTCATCAAATTCGATGAGGTAGGGATTTATTTGAATCGTTTTTCGTAAATTCTTATGTTGCCTTTCTTCATGTCTATTGGAGCTGCCTATTACCGCAATAACGAGAGGGGGTCGGACCGCACGAACATGGCCGACCCTCCTCACCATTTTTGGTGGTTTGATATTATTGCGGCACGAGCAAGGCAACGCGGTGCTGAAGCACTGTATGGGAATTATTAAGGAAAGGGAGAGAAGCGCAGCGCCGTCGCGCTGCGCCGTTGAAGATGATCCAAAGACGCTGCACCATTGAAGACGAACCAAAGACGTGGTGCCGTCGCGCCGTGACGGAGAACCACAAAAGCACCTCGTCCGGAGCGGGGCCGCGACGCCATCGTGTCGCGCCGAACGAACCAAGTCCGCGGACGATTCCGGGTCGCGGCGGAGCAGGGGACGGCGTCCGGTTCCGGGCCACCGGCGTCGGAATAGAGTGACCAGCCCCTGCCAGTCCCGTGGCGGCAGTAGCCGACCGACCAGAGGGGGCTGGCCGGTCAGGGGAAAACCGGGGATTCGTAACCCCCGGTCAGCCAGAAGGTGCGGCCCCCCACATGGGGGCCGCAGGTTCTCAACGCGGGGGCAACGCCCCCCCCCCCCCCCCCCATCACAGCTCGGCCGTTACGGTCGAGCTGCCAGGCCGCTGGCCACGCCAGCGTGCCAGGCCGGGCCAGGCGTGCCCAAGCGGGCCGGACCCAGACCCGGTTCGGGCTGACCTTGGGGGTATCGGGCCGGGTCGGACCGGGCCTGAACCCCCTAATACCGAACATATTTCGGCCTGTTGCCCATAACTTGGGCTGCAGACCTCCGATCCATGCACCGTTAGTTGAGTAGTGATCCTTGAATTGAGACGGTCATTTTGGTATATTACACTCAGGGTTTCGAAGAACATTGGGTTTGCCCGAATTGGTTCGTACACGAAACCAAACGGGCCCTCGTAGCGGAAACACATACAACTTAAGCTACGGATGTCCGATTGACGTGCCGTCGACTTTGTTGGATTTCTCTAGGTGAGACAGACCTTTTTTCATACTAAAATCAAGGTTTGGACGCAGGTGGATTATGGTCGGGTTGGTTTTGACATAAAAACCAACCAGGTCCTTGGTACGAAAAAGCCAATAACTCTCAGACCGGGCGTCTGATTAACACACCGTCTGTGAAGTTGAGTTCCTGTTGACGATACAGAACATTTGTATACATCAACTCTAGAATATGTGTCAGTTGATGTATCAGCCCCTCGGCTCATGGAGTGGACCCTCCGAAATGAGCTTGCTGTGTGCAAGAACCCTAGAGCTGGCTGCGACTGCGACGACGATGATGACTGTGCAGAAATCCTCCGTGGATTCAACGGCGATGACTACAGCACTTAGCGATCCTACCTGGATCAGTGAAACTGATCCTATGTGGGTCAGATCCTGTGTGGGTCAGTGCTCAGCGGTCCTGTGTGGGCTAGCGCCAACAGATCTTGTGTGGGTCTGATCCTGTGTGGGTCATTGCGGGGGTTAGTTACCTATCGATCCTGTGTGGGTCATATGTTGTGTGGGTCATTGCGGGGGTTGGTAACTATCAATCCTTTGTGGGTCATTACGGGGGTTTGTACCTATCGATCCTTTTTGGGTCATTGTGGGGGTTAGTACCTATCGATCCTTTGTGGGTCATTGCGGAGGTTAGTACCTATCGATTCTGTGTGGGTCCGACGGATTAGATGAATCAGTGTCTATATCTGATCATCTCTATCGTCATAGGATGAAGTATACATGAGTGAGCTGAATCTTGACTTTATTTCTTATATGGATTACATTATGATTTCTTGTGTGGATCGGGTTGTGATTTCCAATGTGGATGTGATCGAACTTGGGCTCATAGGTTGGAACGAACTGGAATTGATGACTTAGGTATATGTATGGTCATATACCTAAGTAGAGTCGGATGTTATTTTGTGATTGTATCTTTCCTTTGTGGATTATCCTTGGTGGATTCTGGGAGTCCTTCAGGGGTCTTGGGGTCCCTATTGAGTAGCCAATACTCACCCCTGCATAGGTTATGCCCGCACTACGTTGTGTTGGTTGCAGACGACGGACAATGCTGATTGTGGTTGAGGCACGAGGAGCAGGTCGGTACCTGGAGGTGGCCCATTGGGCGGGAGGTACACAGAGCGGACGGCTGGACCAGAGGAGTTGTGGAGGCTATCTACACCCACCCTTCAGGTGGGACTTCCAGTGGATGGCTCGAGGCTGCGGCTTTACTTTCAGTTTTTGTTTTCCCTTTCCAGTTGTAATTTACTTTCAGTTTGGGTTTTTATTCTGGCCCACGTACTTTTCCTCATATAATGTTGTACCCAGTTTTTACATAGTGTTTACTTCTACTGCTTTCTTGCTCTGTGGTGTTTGTTTACTTTACAAAGGAAATGCCTAACCTTTTTATCGGTATTACGCCTTGGTTCTAGTCTCCAGCCCCTGGCCTATGGAAGGTGGGCTTGGGGTAGTCACGACACGAGCCCCGAGGACGGGTCTTGACAAATTGGTATTAGAGGATTTCGGTTCTACCGTAGAACTCAGGACTCTAATATTTTTCTATGTGAAGCAATAGTGTTATGAGTATTGAGTGTGGTTATTAGTCCAGGGAGTCCAGTGTTGGTGCGGCGGCTGACGTATCCATACACCAGGACCCTGACTTCTGATTTCTAACATAATGCACGAAAACATTGATTGCATGTGTGTTACATGTTTTCATTGTGATTACATTGTGTCAGCTCACCAGGTATACTTTTTTGACCGTGGCACACCTATTTCTCTTCAAGATGGCCCCACGATGGCAGGTATCTAGGGTTCCAAGAGTCGTGCAATATGAAAACCCACCGAGCGACGAGGCCTCCGTACAGTGCCCTTTGATAGTAGAGGCACCGGCGGTACCGCAACCCGCTGAGGCACCGATGCTAGCAGCCCAAGACGCTAACGATGCACGTCGCCTTAGTGCACTTAATGAGTTTCAGTGCCAGAGACTTCCCAGGTTCCATGGGGAGACGGACCCTCGTGCCTCCGAGGATTGGCTGGAGGGCATTGTATGGGTTTTCAGGTTAGTGAGGACACCATCAGACCTCATGGTGATCCTCACAGCGAGCCTACTGCACGCAGCAGCAGGCAGATGGTGGAGCTTGATGCTCCAGGTGCACGATGAGGCATATCTCCTCTCGACGGACTTTGAGAGCCTCTTTCGCTCGGAGTTCGTCCCAGCCACCCTCTGTGCGGTGCGCATACAGAAACTTCTACAGTTGCGGTAGGGAATCCTGACGGTCGCCCAGTACTCGGCGAGATTTATCGATCACTCACGCTACTCGACAGACATGGTAGGGGACCCATTCATCCGGGGCTGGACCTTCAAAGAGGGATTGAGGTAGGAGATCAGGGCATCACTGATCTCCCTCAGCATTCCGACACAACAAGGGGTACTGGAGTGATCCCTTCTCTTCGAGAGCTTCCTTGCTGAGCCAACTTCAGCAGTGACACCTACCGTAGGGCAGCACATAGCATAGTTTTCTGCAGCAGGTAGTCGACGGATGACTCATGGGTCTAGGCAGACTAGACCCTTAGGTAGACAACCTCAAGATACTGGCTCAGCAGTTAGGGGAACACAGCACAGAGCCAGTCTTTCGAGAGGCAGACAGTGCTACGCATGCGGCGGGCATGTCCACATGGCTCGTGACTGCCCGACCCGCCGTGCCGAGGAGCATCAGACTGTTGAGGGGACACCCAGGTAGAGGTAGAGGGTCGACCGTGGTGGTTCGCAGGGATCAGGCAGATGAGACAGAGGAGCTGGCTGAGCAGCAGGTGGTGGGAGACGCATTGAGGCTCTACCACCACCACCACCACCAGGAGGTCCACCCCGACCACAAGGAGCTGGCGGGCAGAGACAAGCTCAACTCTAGGTAGCGGAGGCCTATGACCACGGTGCACCCGAGATGATTCGAGGAACTATTTGTGTCTATTCCACCCTTGATGTAGTTCTTGTAGACATAGGATCGAGTCATTATTTCATATCCACTGCCCTTGTTTAGAGCCCAGAGATTCCGAGAGAGCCGTTGGCTCGATCCTTACAGCTAGAGACTCCTATGGGAGAAGACTCGATGATTACTCATTGGTTCCAGCTGTGTGAGATTACTCTAGGAGGTGAGAGCTTCACCTGGTATCTTCTTGTAGCGGCGTCGAGGCCTTATGACATCATCTTGGACATAGATTGGTTATCTAAAGTCCATGCTTAGATTGACTGTGTTAGGCGCAAGGTGCGGTGTGTACGCACCGACGGGAGCAGGTTCACCTTCATTGGCCAGAAGGGAGCCTTCGCAGCACAGGATGGACTCCCACAGAGGAGAGGATATCCCATCACTCATCAGTTGGCTAGCCTCATCCTAGGAAATTTGACGTGCTGAGTCCTAGTTTTCCTTCAGTGGTGGATCAGTATGCGGATGTTTTCCCCGACGACGTTCCAGGACTACCTCCTCACATAGAGGTAGACTTTTATATTGATTTGTACCCCGGGACAGCCCCGATATCCACCCCAGCATATTGGATGGCTCCCACCGAGCTTCGAGAGCTACGGGTATAGTTGGTGGACTTGCAGGGAAAGGGATTCATCCGACCCAGTGTTTCACCAAGGGCTTCCCCGATATTGTTCGCCAAGAAGGAGGACGGGAGCTTGAGAAACTGTGTTGACTATCGTTTCCTGAACCAGGTGACAGTGATGAACAAGTATCTGCTACCGAGGATTGATAACCTCTTCAAACAACTCAAGGGAGTACTTTGGTTCTCAAAGATAGACCTTAGGTCAGGCTATCATCAGCTCAAAGTTCGGGACGAGGACCTGCCGAAGACGACCTTTAGATGTCGGTATGGCCACTATGAGTTCTTGGTTATGCCATTCGGCATAACCAATTCTCCAGCAGTGTTCATGGGCCTCATGAACAGGATCTTTCAGCCATACCTATATCGAATTGTTGTGGTCTTCATCGACGACATTTTGATATACTAAACCACTAAGGAGGAGCACGCCTACCACTTGCGAGTTGTACTGGACACACTCTGAGAGAACCAGCTTTATGGTACTCTCTCGAAGTGTCAGTTCTGGATACGCGAGGTCCACTTCTTGGGACACGTCATCTCTGAGGCAGGATTTGCGGTGGATCCTGTGATGATCGAGGCAGTGCTAGCTTGGGAGTCACCCAGGTGCGTGACGGAGGTTCGTATTTTCATGGGACTAGCTGGATACTACCGGAGATTTTTTCCAGACTTCTCCAGAGTTGCGGCACCACTCTCAGCTTTAGAAAAGAAGGGGAAACCCTTTGTGTGGTCAGACAGATGTCAGCAGAGCTTCCAGGAGCTGAGACAGAGATTGACCAGTGCACCTATCTTAAAGTTGCTAGAGGAGGGAGTATGGTATGTAGTCTACTGTGATGCATCAGGGACTGGACTCGGGTGTGTCCTGATGGAGGAGTGGGCAGTGATCACCTATGGATCACGTAAGTTGAGGCTGCATGAGAAGAACTACGCTACCCATGACCTGGAGTTAGCAGTAGTGGTCTTCACTCTGATGACATGTCGACACTATTTGATGGGTGAGCACTTTACAATCTATTCTGACCACCAAAGTCTCAGGTACATCATCTCGCAGAAGGACCTGAACCCAAGACAATGACGATGGCTCAAGTTCCTCCCGGACTATGACTTTGAGATAGTCTATACTCCTGGAAAGGTGAACGTGGTAGCCGATGCTCTCAGCCGGAGGACAGGAATTCACCTACTTGGGGAGGCGACAAAGAAGCTAGCCGCTTTGCAGATATCTTCATGGATAGAGATAGAAAAGCCTTCCTTCAGTCACTCACAGTCACTCCTCCACTACTGAAGCATGTAAGAGAGGCCCAGCGTGGGGATGCTAAATGTGAGACGCGGTGTGCGCAGATATCCTTAGGATAGGCACCTGATGGTACCTCTATAGGAGGAGAGCATGGAATCCTTTTCAGAGGACGTACCTTGGTTCCGGTTGATTTACGGGAGGAGTTTCTGAGAGAGTTTTACACATCCCCTTTGGCGGTACATACTGGAATAGCGAAGATGTACCACGATCTCAGATGACAGCACTGGTGGTCGGGCATGAAAAAGGCTGTGGAAGAGTTCATTTCTTGATGCCTCACCTGCCAGCAGTTGAAGGCAGAGCACCAGGTACCAATAGTCTTGGTACAACACGTGGAGGTCCCGGAGTGGAAGTGGGATGGTATATATATGGGATTCGTGACTGGACTTCCACACACTTCCAGAGGTCACGACTCCATTTGGGTGATTGTCGATCGACTCACCAAGTCGGCTCACATCTTACCCATCAAGGAGCAGGGATCAGTGGAGAGATTGGGACATCTATACATTTAGGAGATTGTACGGCTTCATGGTGTGTCATCTTCCATCATTTCCGATCGAGATGCTCACATTACTTCCCGGATAGGGAAAGGGTTGCAGGATGCATTTGGGACGTAGATACGTCTGAGCACCACCTTTCACCACCAAACAGATGGTCAGACGGAGAGGACCATTCAAACTCTCGAGGACATGCTATGCGCATGTGTCCTCGACTTTGGTCACAGCTGGGAGGACCACCTATCCTTGGTGGAGTTCGCGTACAACAACAGATACCACTCCACCATCGGGATGGCACCATACGAGGCATTGTACGACCGACCTTGCAGATCTCCTCTATGCTGGATAGACCCTAGGGAGTCAGCACTTGTGGGACCGGAGATGGTCTAGGCCACGACAGAGAAGTTCCAGGTCATCCAGGAGTGGACGAGGATAGCTCAGAGCCGGTAGAATTCTTATGCTGACAGGAGGCGGAGGCCGCTAGAGTTAGAGGATGGCGACCACGTCTTCTTGCGGGTCTCACCTCGACGTGGATTACGGAGATTTGGCAGAGGCGGCATGTTGTCTCCACGCTTCATCGGACCATTCCAGGTCCTCAGCGGGATTAGTGAGGTGGCTTATCACGTGTCTCTACCACCTCAGTTAAACCGGGTGCACGACGTCTTCCACATATCTCAGCTGAGGATATACGAGCATGACCCGACACATATCATTGACCATGGGTAGCTGGATGTAGATGATGGGGTGACTTTTACAGAGGTCCCGGTGGATATTGAGGATTGACATGAGCGGTTCTTATGTGGACGGTCGATTCATCTAGTACGCATTAGATGGCAGCACAGGAACCTCCAGGAGAGCACATGGGAGTGGGAGGCTCAGATGTGTGCTCAGTACCCACATTTGTTTCCCTAGTTTTTGATGTATCCTTACGGGGACGTAAATCCCTGATGTGGGAGTGATGTAAAGACCTGTAAAAAGTCAAGAAATATTTTTCTTAATTTTTTTGGGATTTTAAAAGAATGCAGTTTCTGACGGCACCTGATTCCGAGGCCCGGTGTGGCCGGAATCTTTTTACAAAGATTAGCTCGGGTATGATCCGTGAATGAACGAGCATGTTTCTCTAACTTTTGAACCGGTGCTCGGAATCAAATTCCAAGGGCACCAATGGAATTACAATGCCGATATTTTCTATGAAACATCTTTTCAGGAGTTGCGTTTTCTCGGAAGTGGTTTTTAATTTTTGGGGTTCAATTAAGAAATAAAATAAAAGTGGTACAACCGAATTTTATTTTATTTTGCTTAACTTAAGTTAAGTGGATGATGTGGGACCCACAATATCCTACCCACTGGGTAGGATATTTGTGAGGTGGGGCCCACACGAGCCCCACCATTTCTTTCAACATTTTCAACCCCCCTCCTTTAATTATGCAACGCGCTCGTACACCTCTATTTAATGAAGTCAACCCTTGCGTTTATTCTGGTTATGAAATGCCTCATTAATGTGGCTGTTTAAGCGTTGCAATTAATTCACTTAATTGTTTCTTTCATTTTTGAATTTTAAAATGCAAGACTTGTGAAATAAAAATAAGGCAACCCTAATTTTTATTAGGCTGGTGGTGTTGAGAGGCAAGGGAGATTTCACTCAGACACTTGAAGATCTTCTCTTCCTCGCAAAAAATGCGAAGAACGCGATGAATGCGAAGAACGCCGGATCATCGGAAATCAAAGATGCTACTTCCGGGATGCTTCTTCCGCGACGCAACGATTCCCCTTCCATGACACTTTTTCCGTGACGAATCCTCGCTCATCGAATTCGATGAGGTAGGGATTTATTTTAATTGTTGTTCGTAAATTGATCACTTTCCTTTCTTTTTTTCTATTGGTGCTGCTAGTTACTGCAATAACGAGAGGGGGGTAAGACCGCACGAACACAGCCAAACCTCCTCTCCCTTTTTGGTTGTTTGATATTGTTGCGGCACGAGCAAGGCAACGCGGTGCCGAAGCACCGCGCGGGGATTATTAAGGAAAGGGGGAGAAGGGTAGCGTCGTCGCGCCGCGCCGTTGAAGACGAACCAAAGACGCGGCGCCGTAGCGCCGCACCGGAGAACCACAAAAGAACCCCGGCCAGAGCGGGGCCGCGGCGTAGGGGCATGACGCCGTCGCACCGCACCAGATGAACTAAGGCCGCGGCCGGTTCCGGGCCCTGGCGGAGCAGGGGGTCTGGCGGCCGGTTCCGGGCCGCCGCTGTCGGAATAAAGGGACCGGCCCTTGCCGGTCCCGCGGAGGCAGCAGCCGGCCGGCCAGAGTGGGCCGACTGGTCAAGGGAAAATTGGGGGTTCGTAACCCCCGATCGGCCAGCAGGTGCAGCCCCCCACATGGGGGTCGCGGGTTCTCAATGCGGGGGGCAGCCCCCCCCCCCCCACTTCACCACTCGGCAGATGGTCGCGCCAGTGCGCCGGGCCGGGCCGCACTCAGGTCGGGCTGGGCTGCGCCAGCTGGTCCGGGCTGCGCCCAAGCGGGCCGAACCCGGACCCGGTTCGGGCCGACCCCGGGGGTATCGGGCAGGGTCGGACCGGGCCCAAACCCCCTAATACCGAACCTCTTTCGGTATGTTGCCCTTACAATGAGCTCCAGACCTCAGATCGACACATCGTCAGTTGTGTAGCGATCCTTGGATCGAGATAGTCGTTTTGGTATATTACACTCAGGGTTTCGGAGAACTTTGGGTTCGGCTGGGTTGGTTCGTACACGAAACCAACTGGGCCCTCGGAGCAGAAACACTTATAACATAAGCTCTGGATGTTCGATTGACGTGTCGTCGACTTTGTTGGATTCCTCTAGGTGAGACAGACCTTTTGGCGTACTCCGCTTGATGTTTGGACGCATGTGGTGTACGGTCGGTTTGGTTTTGACATAAAAACCAACTGGGCCCCTACGACGAAAAAGCCAATAACTCTCAGACCGGGCGTCTGATTGATGCGCCGTCTGTGACGTTGAGTTCAAGTTGATGATACAGAACTTTTGGATACATCAACTCTGGAATATGTGTCAGTAGATGTATCATCCTCTCGGATCGTGGGGCGGACCCTCCAAAACGAGTTTGCTGTGTGCGGGAACCCTAGAGCTGGCTGCTACTGCGACGATGATGACGACTATGTAGAAATTCTCTGTGGAATTGACTGCGATGACTACAGCACTCAGCGATCCTACATGGATCAGTGCTACCGATCCTATGTGGGTCAGATCCTGTATGGGTCATCATTCAGCAGTCCTATGTGGGCCATCGCCTACAGATCCAGTGTGGGTCCGATCCTATGTGGGTCATTGCGGGGGTTAGTTACCTATCGATCCTGTGTGGGTCAGATCCTGTGTGGGTCATTGCGGGGGTTAGTAGCTATCGATCCTTTGTGGGTCATTGCAGGGGTTAGTAGCTATCGATCCTTTGTGGGTCATTGAAGGGGTTGGTACCTATCGATCTTTTGTGGGTCATTGCGGGGGTTAGTACCTATTGATCCTTTGTGGGTCATTGCGGGGGTTAGTACCTATCGATCATGTGTGGGTCAGACGACTTAGATGAATCAGTGGCCTTATCTGATCATCCCTATAATCATACGAAGAAGTATACCTTTGTGATCTGAATCTTGACTTTCTTTCCTATTTGGATTACGTTATGATTTCCTATGTGGATCGGGTTGTGATTTCCTATGTGGATGTGATCGAAATTGGGCTCGAAGTTTGGAGCGAACTGGAATTGATGACTTAGGTATATGTATGGTCATATACCTATGTAGAGTCGGATGTTAATTTGTGATTTTATCTTTCCTTTGTGGATTATCCTTTGTCGATTTTTGGAGACCTTCAGGGGTCTCGGGGTCCCTACTGAGTAGCTTATAGTCACCCCTGCACGAGTATGCCCGCACTACGTTGTGTTGGTTGCAGATGACGGACATCGCTGATCGTGGTTGAGGCACGAGGAGCAGGTCGGTACCTGGAGGTGGACCAATGTTCGGGACGTACACAGAGCGGACGGTTGGACCCGAGGAGCTGTGGAGGCTATCTGTACCCACCCTTCAGGTGGGACTCCCAGTGGATGGTTCAAGGCTGCGGCTTTACTTTCAATTGTTGTTTTCCCTTTCCAGTTGTACTTTACTTTTAGTTTGGGATTGTATTCTGGCCCACTTACTTTTCTGCACTTACTGTTGTACCCAGTTTTTTACTTAGTGTTTACTTCTACCGCTTGCTTGCACTGTGGTGTTTGTTTACTTTACAAAGGCAATGCCTTCCCTTTTTACCGGGATTTATGCCTTGGCGCTAGTCGCCAGCCCCTGGCCTATGGAAGGTGGGCTTGGGGTAGTCACGGAACGGGCCCTAAGGACGGGTCGTGAAACCAGCCCTCACCCATTTCTTTCGGGTCCAGGGCTGAGATGCTTCATATGTGGAATCCATGGGAACCTTATGAATCTATTAACGGATAGAGTACTGTACAGAGGAGGTGGGTAAGTCCAGCACCCACCTCAACAGTAGCAGTTCTCGGCTAGGCCCTTTCAGCAGCAGTAGCAGGGGCAGCGGGCTCCCACTCCGCTGAGGGCAGACGTTGCAGGAGGAGGCTGGCCTCAGGGCGCTCCAGAGGGACCTCGACCCGGGCATGGTCGGTGAGGTGGCCGACAACCGAGGGGTAAAGAAGTTTGGTGTGGGTAGTTGCGCGCCGCAGAGGGAGCAGTTTCAATTGGGCCAGAGGTCGGTCGAGGTACGATAAGCTTGTTTAGTACCCTTTCATATGCCTTGTTCTACACAGGAGATTCGTACTCCATTGTTACACCCAGTCTGGCCCATGCTCTGGGTTTAGATGATGAGAGACTTCCAGTGCCCCTGGGGATGAGCACACCAGTCTGTAGTCAGACTGACTTGTTGTACGTTTGTCGAGGATGCAGACTGATGATAGGGAAGCATCAATCAGTCAGGGATATTATTATGTTGAAGATACAACAATACGATGTCATCCTTGTCATTGATTGGTTGTTCTCTGTATGTGCCGTCATTGGATGCTTTCGTGGAAGGGTTGCGTTTTCAGACTTGGACAGCTGACGGATGACCTTCATCAGTGAACAGAGTTGCCAGGGGAGTAGAAAGCAAGGGTAAACCCTCCTCTCCTTGCTAGATGACCTATCATTGGAGTCAGGGGATTCAGATATCGTGGAAGTCTCAGGGATCGTCAGTGAGTTTATGGACGTCTTCCCTGAAGAAGTGGCGACTCTACCCCTTAAACGTTATATCGAATTAGGAATATACCTACCTGGTGCTCATCTGATTTCGATGGCTCTCTACCGGATGGTTCCTTCTCAGTTCTAGGATTTACGGATTCACATTGAAGATCTAATGAAGAAGGGTTTTTTTCGACCAAGTGCATCTCCATGGGGTGCTACAGTTTTATTCTCCAAGAAGGAGGATGGTGGTCTCAGGTTGTGCATAGACTATCAGAGACTAAACCAGGTAACGATCAAGAACCTTTACCCCCTCTTCAGGATAGACGATCTCTTTGACCAGCTGAAGGGAGAATGTTGGTTCACTAAGATTGACCTACGGTTAGGATACCACATGTTGAGGGTGAGGGGGGTGACATCTCAAAGACTGCATTTAGGTGCAGATATGGGAACTTTGATTTTGAATTCCTATTGTTCGGTGTTACGAAAACTCCAGATGAGTTCATGGGGCTCATGAACTCTATCTTCCATCAGTACCTAGATCGGTTCGTAGTCATATTTATTGATGACATCTTGATTTACTCAAGATCAGAGGAGGATGATGCTAAGCACTTGAGAATGGTTTTGGAGGTCCTCCGACGACACCAGCTCTATGGGAAGTTATCCAAGTGAACGTTCTGGATGCGAGAAGTGAACTTCCTTGGGAACGTGGTGTCCGAGAAAGTGATATCATTGGACCCATCAAAGGCCAAGGCAGTTGTTTCTTGGACAACACCCAAGAACGTGGCAGAGGTTTGTAGTTTCCTCGGGCTGGCAGGTTACTCCTGCATGTTCGTTCCCAACTTCTCCTGAGTTGCAGCACCCTTGACAGCTTTGACCAAGAAGGACCAGTATTTTGTGTGGGATGGGAAGTGGGAGGTAGGATTTGGCTATCTGAAGGAGAAGTTGGTTAGTTCCCTAGTGCTGAGGTTTCCAGTAGAAGGGGCAGTATATGAGGTGTTCTGTGATGAATCAGGGAAATTCCTCATATGAGTGTTGATGCAGTGGAAAGGGGTGATCTCCTATGGGTCTATTTCGTTACGTCCCCATGAGCGTAACGATTCAACCCATGATCTGGAGCTTTAAGAGATCATGTTCGCACTAAATATGTGGTGAACTACCTCGTTGGGTAGCGCTTTGTGGTCTTCACTGATCACAAGAGCTTGAGGTATGTATTCTCCCTGTGGGTCTTGAACTTACATCAGTGAAGGTGGATAGAATTCATTCAAGACTCTGAAATTGAGATTTCATACACCTCAGGAAAGGGGAATGTGGTGGCCGATGCCTTTAGTAGGAATTCGCAGAAGGATGCAGTCCGAGGGTCGTCAGATTCTTGAAAGTTGATGGAATAATTGGCTTCCCTACACCTGGTTGCAAGGATTGAAGGTGGAAGAGGTTTCCTATATCATATGATAGTGTAGCCTTCTCTACTGCAGCAGGTGGAAGAGTCTCAGTGGGGAGATTCAGAAAGTGATGTGGTGCGTTGACCAGGTTAACCATGGTGATGCTCTAGAAGTGTTGACGGAAGATGGTTAGAATCAGGTGCTTTTCTGAGGTAAGCTGTTTGTTCCAGAGGATATTCAAGAGATATTTATTAGTGAGTTACAAAACGCACCCATAGAGGTTCACCCATGAGTTTACAAGATGTAACAGGGACTGAAGAGATAGTTTTTGTGTCCCGGGGTGAAACGGGCAGTAGCAGAGTTCATAGAAATGTGCCTAGTGTGTCAGCGGGTGAAGGCTGATCACCGTGTTCTAGGCGGCTTGTTTCAACCTTTAGATGTCCCCGTGTGGAAGTGGGATGACATCTCGATGGATTTCGTCATGGGGCTACCCAAGGTTCAAGGAGGGTGTGATGCTATCTGGGTAATGGTGGATCAGTTGATGAAATCGGACCACTTTCTAGCGATCAAAGAATCAAGTGTAGTGGATGCCTTAGCGCAGAGGTATGTGGATGTGGTGGTGCGGTTTCATGGAGTTCCAAGGTCCACAGTATTGGATAGGGTTGCACCGTTTACCTCAAGAGACTGGAGGGGATTGCAGCATTCTTTTGGAACCCAGATACATCTTATCACTAATTTCAACCCCCAGATAGATGGACAGATAGAGCGCACCATCCAGACCTTGGAGGACATGCTACGGGCATGTGTCATGGACTTTGGGGGATCATGGGTGCGCCACATTCCTCTGTTAGAGTTCGGCTACAATAAAATCTACCACTCTACCATTGGTATGGCTCCATTATAAGCCTTGTACGGGAGGCCATGTCACTCACCCGTGTGCAGGACATAAGTCAGAGAAGCAGGCGTCCTTGGCCCAGAGGTGGTGCAGAGCATGACGGAGAAGGTACAAATTATACGATAGAGGATAAAGGTAGATCAGGACCAGAAAAGTCATATGATGATGATAGGAGGAGACCCTTGGAGTTCGAGGTCGGGGACCACATGTTCTTGAAGGACTCCCCTAGACGTGGGCAGTAGACGTTTGACCAAGGATGTAAGATTTCTCCCCGGTTCGTCGGACCCTTCGAGGTGTTTCTGCGGGTAGGTGATGTGGCTTAACATCTTTCATTGCCACTACAACTACAAAGGGTGCACGATGTCTTCCATGTGTCCCAGCATCGCTGGTATCTGCATGATGACTCACACGTCCTTGACTGGGGATAGCTAGACATCGAAGACAATGCATCGTTCGTGGAGCAACCATTGATGATCGAGGATTATGAGGAGAAGGTGATATGTGGATGAACCATTCCTCTGGTTTGTGTTGTGGAGGCACGGTGGGGTTGAGGAATGTACCTGGGAACCGAAGGCGCAGATGTGTGCCCAGTACCCATAGCTGTTTTTAGCTTTGTCACGTTTTTTTGTAATTGGTTGTAATGGAACACATTACCTTGTTAACCATGGGATGTATGGTTTTCCTTTTTCACTAAGATGCATGTTAAAATTCCTGACTGCGGGGAGGGGAGGACCCGATCCCTAATCAAGATGCATTAAGGTGGATGTGATTGGACCCATGTGGGCGAGTCAGTGCCACCCAATGTGGATAGTATCTTGACATGGAGGAAGAAAATATCTAACCCATATGACTGGACAACTTGACCCATTTAACGTTGCATGGTTTCTTGATGGAGAGGTGTTTCTAGATGTTGGAGTGGTTCATTCTTGAGAGGTATGTTTGGAGGAGGTTGTTCAGACCCCCCTTTCCCTACTGGATTTAAATTATTGAGGGCGAGAATGCTTTAAGAGGTATCTGATGTGATGACCCAAACCTTCACTGTCCATCCATTTGCCAATTTTCAGATCCTAAGGGTGGTGTCATGGTAAAGGGATGTCATTAGTGAATGACCAATTAGTGCGATCGATCGACGTGACCGATCGGTGCGACCGATATGCGTCACGCAGCCCTGTCGGGTTTCTCTTCTACAGTTTTCCCATAACGCCTTTTTGGACATTTAACCATTTTCAAGTGGTTCAAAGCCATTTAAATCCCATAATTAATACCCAAAAATACCGAGGAACCTCCCCAGTGGTGGTAATAAATAACAATTAATCCTATCGTGTGTAACTAACCAACTGCGTGGGGAACCACGATCCGAATTTAAAAGCTGATCAAATCCCCATATCCCGTAACAATGGGATCTTATCTATATATCGCATGAGAATTTATTCTTACTTCATATTCCTCTTGGCTGTCATTCTGTTTCTTCTTAGTACGTTAGGAGTTCCCGACGTCCCTCCCCTGCAAGTCGCGCTTTCCCCTATTCCTAGTGCATGGAGAAGAACATCGATCATTGATAAATCAAGTAGGGTTTTCCATCGTCTTTCCTTACTGTGCATCATACCGTGGGGGGTATGCTTTTTTTTCTTTGGGTATTGATTAAAACAAACTTAACGAAGATAATAAAAGGACCTTAAAGAATAGAGGGGGTGTGATTGACGTTTTTTTGTACTCTTGTATGTTGTTATGTGTTGTGAATTGTGCAGGATTCTGCTCACCGAAAATCACGGAAGTTGGTGGTCTTTCTCAGCGCAATAATGAACCATGTCTTCTGTGATGATTAAATGTTTGTAACATGGAAATTGGTTAGACACCTAATCTTAGATGGTTTAAATAGATGTTCTGTAAAACAAGAATCCATCTGTGACCACCCTGGTCAGCAAACCTAATGAAGAACCTTATGAATGATGTGCTTGAACCTGGATGTTTCTCACTATGTTTCGTGGTAGTGTGTTGTTCTTCATAGTGCTTATGGGAATGTGTGGATGGGGATGGGATCCTCAGTTATCGTATAGTTGTTGTCATTGAATCTAAAGTTGTGTGGCTGCTCTGCTGTTACACGAACTCAGGTGGGATCCTCTATTGTTGAGAAACCATTGGTTATGGGTACATGGAGCAGTGTCTCAGGTTTGTTTTGTTTAAATTACTTTGAGAGATCTCACTTATCCCATTTTGGTTGTGTGAGTTCACAAGAAAACCAGGTGTGATTGCTTAAATTTTTGTTTGGATGTTTCTCTTTTCCTAGCTTGTGGTTATGGCTGTTAGTTTCCCAGTAGTGTACAATCCCCCTAAATGAGATCACTTAAACATGTAAGAAAGAATGATTCAAAGGTTTATTGGTTTTGGGAAGTATTTGTGACTCGGTCGTGAGTGATGAACTATTATTTTATCAATGAATAGTAAGAAGGGTTCGTGTGTTTAGATTTTGGAACCCTAGGTTGGGATGAGTGCCTGTTACCTATACATATATCTGTAGCTTTTATGTTTCTTATTCACGGCCCACCCATGTTGAGCACTTTGTGGCGAACACCCCCATCTCATTGGGGAGGGTGTTTTTTCCAACACTCCTCTGAGTGGCTGGTTATTGGCTCCTATTCTGCTCCCTTTCCAAAATATCCCAAGACTCTTCGGGTAGGCTGTGATGGCCAGAAGTCCATTTTTAGCACAAGAATCTTCAGTTAGGGTAGTGTGGTGGTTTGCCTAGGTGTTTGCGGGCAGGTTGTTTCCCAAGTATCTTCGGGATGAGGCCCAAATGTCTTTGTGTGTGGCAGTAGTTTTTCTGGCCTAGGTGTTTTTTGGCATGGTTATGTATGGTTTTTGTGGCCCAGGTGTCTGCAAGAGGTATGGTTGTTGTGGCCAAGGTTTCTGTGGGAGAGATGGTGGTTGTGGCCCAGGTTTTTATGGGCAAGATGCGCAGTTGGGGCTCAGGTGTGTGCATGCGGTTGTGGTAGTGGGACTGTGGTGAGAATGGTGGGATTGGATCGATACGTAGGATGTATTCAATAACTAGTGGGAATGTTTCATGGGGTACCCAAACATCGATGTGATATTACTATACTTTACCGGACTTCCGTTATTTGGGGAGTGTGTCTTGGTGGGGCTTGTGTGGATAATATACCTTACTTGATGTTTTGGTCATCTCATTTCTCACAGGGCATTAGAATGTCCCTCCACTTGTGCATGAGAGATTTTGGTTTTCCCTACTGAGTATACTTGTATGCTCACCCTACATATATAAAACTGCTTTCAGGTTTCCAGGAGGACTTCAGGAATCATGCGGGACCATACTAACTCGGACCTCGGGGCAGTTGTTGTTTTCGTTTTTCTTTTTTCATGGTACATACCTCTGGATTTTTTGTGGCTTGTATCATTTACTTTTGAACATGCATATGGGAATGGTTTACATTTATCTTTACCTTTAATTTCAACTTTGGTGTCATTGTTATTTATTATCTTATCTCCCAATCATATTAAAATAAAAAGGGTAATGCCTTCCATATTGTGTGTCATTCTATACCCTTGGAGCTAGTCGCCACTCCGGGACCTATTGAAGGCGGGTCTCGGGGGTCATTATCTCTCCTTCAACTTAACGAAGGATGGGTTTGGCAATCTGATGTCCCTTCTCTCCTTTTGGTGAAGGCAGACCATGATATGCGAGTTCGAGAGGCACAACGTGGGGACGTTAACTATGAGGCCCAAAATGCTCAGATATCATTAGGACAAGCACTTGATGGATTTTCAATATGTGGGGATAACATACTTATTTTTAGGGGATTCACTACGGTACATGTGACATAAAAGGGGAGGTGTTCAGGGATTCCCATAAACCCTTTTTAGTGGTACATTATAGAGTGGTGATGATGTACCAAGACCTCTAACATCAGTACTGGTGGCCAGGGATGAAGAAATAAGTGGCAGGGATCATTTAAAGATTCCTCACTTTTTTACATGTGAAGGATGAGTATATGGATTGATTAGGATTATCATAGCCAATATATGTACTAGAATATAAGTGTGATGATATCACCTTGGACATTGTTACTGGGTTACCACACATGTCCAGGGATCATGACTCTATCTGGGTGATCATTGACTGACTCACTGTGTCATCCCATTTTCTACCCATCCAAGAACTGGGATCGGTAGAGGGGTTGGGACACCTATATATCCAAGATATAGTACAACTTCATGGGTTATCACTGACGATCGTTTCATATCGTGATGTTTGTTTTACATCTCAGTTGTGGAAGGGATTTCTTGTGGTGTTCGGGACTCAACAAGGCTTGAGGACCCCCTTTCACCATTAGATATATGGTCAGATAGAGCGGACAATACGAACACATGAGGACATGATCCATGATTGCATCATTGATTTTGGATGAAGTTGGGAGGACCACCTTCCACTGGTAGAGTTTTCATAATACAATACCATTCACTCCACCATCAACATTGCACCATTTGAGGCATTGTACAATTGACCATCTAGATCACCTAAAATCTGGACAGACCCATGGGAGATAGCACTTATGGGTCTTGAGTCGGTATGCGATGCCACTTAGAAGGTGTAGATCATCCATGTATGGATGATGGCTGTATAGAGTAGGAAATTTATCATGCTTACTGGAGACGTAGGCCCTTGGAGTAAGAGGGGGGGCATGTTTTCAATTGGGTATCAACTCGATGAGGATTGTAGAGATTTGGTCGAGGTAGAATCCTATCGTTGAGGTTAATTAGACTTTTCTAGATTCTGAACAGAGTTTATGAGAAGGGATACCTCATAGCTATTTCCCCACAGATGCATCGGGTGCACGAAATTTTCCACATGTACCAGCTGAGGAGATAGGTGAATGTTCCTTTCACATCATCGACTGGGTTTGAGCTAGACATTGATGATGGGGTAAATTTTACAGATATCACAGTGGAGATAGGGAATCAATAGGAGTGAGTCCATCATGGATGGTGAATCCCTCTGATGTGAGTTCAGTGGCATCATGGGAACCTCCATAAGAGAATATGAAAGCATGAAGATCTGATTCATGTTCAGTACCCCCATTTGTTTTCTTAGATTATTTTGTGGATTTTGGGGACGTAAAGCACTAATGTGGGGAGAATGTAAAAACCCATGATTTCCATATATTTTTTTTAATTATATGGAATTATTATAAGATTAAAAATTTTGACAGAATGTTATTATGAGTTCTGGAGAGCCCGAAATGAATTTTTGAACGTTTTTATGGTACGTTCTGTAATGGTGCGAGCATGATTTTATATTATTTGAATTGGTTCATGGATTAAAAATTTAAGGGTACTGTTGTATTCATAGTACCTAGATTCACTTTGGTGAAGATTTACTTCAGACGACAAGGGTTCAATGAAAAAGATAAATTCAGATATTTTCGTAAAATAATTATAAAATAACTCCTTGAGTTGTTTTATTTTTTTTCCAACCATTGAGAGATGTGTGGTGGAACACTGTGTAATGACGATTATTAAATGATATACATTTAATGAATTGTTACCTTGTTTATATAACAACAATCCTCATATGTTTAATTGGTTCATTAATTATCATTCATTAATGAACCATAATAATGAACATAACATGTGAATTATGTATTTTTATTAATCAAACCATTGTGAAGAGAATTGAGAACTCATGGGAGTAAACATTGACAAGATGCTGACAACATTCCCCTAAATTGAGGAACTTTGAACTAATGGCGATAATTGGAGGGATCAATCTAGAGATTGACAAGTGATAAGGAACATCGAACAAAAACGAACATGGAATTTCTTCCCTATGTTCGCAATGGATTAAACCAAAACATGGTATGGAATTTATGTGTTTAATATCCTTCTTTTCCCATTCATGAATAATATGAATAACACAGATCAACCAACCGATAGGTTGATCTTCAATTCATTCTTTATTGTCTTAGGTTTTTTCTGGGATTAACTTTAGTGTTTTATTATAAATCTATATAAGGATTATTATTCCACCCCTATGATAAAAATATAATGAGGAGGGTGTGGAAGGACGAATAGAATAAGGAATGGACACACATCCACTAATGGAATTTGTGAGTTATTGCTAAAAGACTGAGAAATGTTATGAAAATGGAATTATGTGGGCTTCATAGTAAAGGTGGAAACTCGAGGGGACAATATGTGTAGATCGAAAAAAATACCACCAGAGAATATTTGATGGCCTACTAAAGGTGACACTGGTGTGGAACCACTAGCGCACCATCACCGGTGTGGCGAAACCAATAACCGATGACAAAATTGACCAGTCTGTGTCGACGTCATGGAAAATCAACACCCGCAGGCACTGCGGTTGTAGGAGCTATGACAAGATGCAGGAGCCGCAGTCAGACAACTATAGTGGGTGGATGGTACGGTGCCGACGTGCCAAGTTGGCACGTCATATGGGAGACGGTGCATCCAACTCATTCCACTCTATTTTCGCAATGACTTTCTCATGCCAGCCATTTTGGGAGGAGGGTCGGCGCCCCGCTGGTGCTTCCAGAAGGGAGAACATGTCCCATATTTCGTAGTCCAGAAAAACAAACCCACAAGCGAGCATAGTTCTCCATGTTGTCCTGACCTACCAGTGGCCAGGACGGACCCTTGGGCCGGGCCAGACCCACGTGCTGGACCCCTAATTGACCTCGAACCGACCGGTCCCATTTAACTAAAACCAATGTAACTCACAAACTGGGCATCTAATTGATGTGTCGTTTATGACGTGAGGACCCATATGATGAGGTAGTCCTTTTGAGATACCTTACACAGGTTTTGGATGTAGTTTAACCATGACTAGGTTGGATCATACTCGAATCCAAATGGTGTTTCAAGTTACTTCATCATTGGACTTCGTGGCGGTTGAGGTTTGACGGATTGTAAGAGGACCAAAATCATGGGAACTCAAGCTCAACAAGTATGGGAATCATGTGGAAGGCTATCATGTTAAGGGAGACCTTCCATCGATTTGAACGAGAGTGAACCTTTATGAATCGGCAGTAGTGTGACCCTCTATAGATCAACAATTGCACAAGCCTACATGGATCGGTATGAGAGAGACCCTCCGTGGATCTGTAGTAGTGTGACCATCTTTGTAAGGGTAACAGTGGGACCCTATGTGTAACGCCCCGACCCCAGCTACCCAGAGTCGGTGCATTACTTCGTAACATTGGCATGATCACAAAAGATCAAGTCTCGAAAGACCGGTTAGTTTAGTATCCTTGGAAACACTAGATACATTCATTAGTCTTTCATTACATCAAAAAGTAAACAAACTACAATAACATGGTCTTCATAGTCCACAATCATATCCCTTTCTGACTACCCCTGCAGGTCATTCATAAAATACTTCTTCACATCCTGTAAAAATATTAAAACATTGAAAGGGGTGAGCTCAGATTCTCAGTAAGGTTAAAAATATAGCGGAATCTTTCATAAATAAACATTAACATTTAAGGCAATTTATAACTAAAAGAAAAGCCTTTTAAACCTGAACTTCAACATAATATGGAAAATGTAAAATGAGATAATGCCATTCACTTCTTCACATGGATATTCTACTGGTCGAATAATCACATGCAATATCAATAACCTCTTTCATAATGATGGAATGCATAATTCCATACTATCATAACCACGTAGCCATGGCCCCGTGCCAAGACCACAAATAAGATTTTGTCAAGGCCTCGTGCCAAGACACTAGTTTGTCTCATGAGACCTGTCGATGCATCGAGGAGCTATAGCGGGCTCCACCCGTCACTTATTAAGTCCAATTAATTCCTCATATGAATAGTTTTAAACATATCATAAACCATAACATAATCGTACCACATATAACAGGCATAAAGGAAACATAACATTTCCACATTTCAATCACAAGATATCAATACAACACATTGATATAATAAAACTCTTTAAAAACCATTTTCAATACCAAAATAAAAGAAAGTTAAAACTTTGTATTTATTTTTCATTAAAAAAATAATGGCTTGTAGAGGAAGCCGAAACTCAAATAGTGGTCACGGCGGCAGAGAAGTCATTGTCGCCGCAAATGTACGGAAAGAAAAACATTCTCTTTTTGTCTTTTAGTAAAACGCTTCGTATAAAAAGATTCCTTTTGAATAAATGTAAATGTCAAAGGGGTTTATACACCGTATAAAAGAATGTTCTGTATAAAACCAAATATGCCTCAATGGAAGGAGATTGAGACGGAGTCCTTAAAAAGATCATTTTTAAAATAAAATAGATCTATTATGTGTATTCACTATAGGTACACATAAAGAATGTAAAAATACAAAATAGGACATAATAATATCATGACATAATTTGAATGTAGGATATTAACCCAAAGAATGGAAGCTGGGTTAAGAAATTCCCTTACCTCGTGTCTGACTTGACTCAACCATTCTTTAACCTCATGAATAGTAAACCAGAGTTAATATATACCTTATTAAGAACCATTTTCAATTTCATTATCCTTATTATATCACTTGTTACAATGATATGAACATTATGTAATTATTTAAGTTAATAACGGTTGTTTTGTCGATCTTTGGTACTTGAGTCAACAATAAACTTCTTATAATTACAAGTTGTTTATGTGGTAGAATATCTATTATCTCAAGAATTATATTCATGATTTATATGTCATATATATCATATATATCCAGTATATACATTCATTTATAATATTACGTAACATTTAGAGGTGAGAAATGAAAAGCACCGTTCATGGAGACGGTAAGCCGTACGTACGCAAGAACGCTACTTTCATTTCAATTTCATATTTAATGGAACAAAATCATAATGATATAAATTTATAATATAATTACAGTATAATATAGTGTATAATACCATTTACTCCATCCTTTATACATCCCACATATGGCATTAACGATTCAAATCACTTTGAGGGGGCGGTAGTCCGCACTTCCTAAAATGAAATTATTGCATTTTACCCATAATGGAAATCATAAAGTATGCCATATATGAGAAATACAGAAGCATAAGTA
The DNA here is from genome assembly GCA_963277665.1 of Viscum album. Lineage (NCBI taxonomy): Eukaryota > Viridiplantae > Streptophyta > Magnoliopsida > Santalales > Viscaceae > Viscum > Viscum album. Next base: position 145,902 of record CAUJRU010001273.1, on the reverse strand, counting down.
AAACATAAACATATTATATATCATATATAAAAATAGTGACATCTTAATGGCCACCTTTGAAGGTGTTATATGAGTGTTGAACAATCATCGTTTCGTGAGGCAGAAATTCGCCATCCACAGAAACCGTATGTTCATTAACCATTAGATGTAGGTGTGTGTAAGTGTAGCTCGAATCCTTCTTATAACAACATCCTAGTATATTTAGGATACTGGTGTTGTTACAAAAGAAATGAATAAAAATATTTTAGGGGGTTGGAGAAGAAAAATAAAACAAAACATCATTAGAGAAAACATTACCTCAAAATCGGGTAACTCTTTTTGATTTGAGCCAAAGGCTTCCTTGGGAAGAGTTCTGCCCAAAGTGAGGCTTCTAGGAGTAAGAGGGGGAAGTTGGGAGAGTATTTGGGCATAGGTTGGCCGATCCAAATGGCTTGAAGGTGTAAATAAGGTGGGAGAGGTGGGGGCCTTTTATAAGTGGAGAGGAGGGGCACTTTTGGAAAGATTGAAATGTTACATTATTACACAATGATTTTCGGATTCTAAAGGTCCCAAACTTATATAATTCGTGGATAAGGTGATAAGGGTTCTAAAGCTACCCATCCAATAGTCTTTGGACAAGTGTAAGCCTTGGATTTTACATTATCTTTTCATTTTATTAAAATCTTTAAATAATGAGGTTATCGCTGCATCATAATGATGTCATAAATAATTTAATTTATTTAATGTCTAAAAATTATAAAACAATTACTATGATGTAGGAAATCTTTTTATCTTTCTAATGAATATTTATAGTAAAAATTTGGACTTGTGTAACCCCACTTAAAAACTGTTTTAGTAAAACAACTCATGTTTGTGTCAATTTAATTTTAACATTAAATAAATATATATTAATGTCATTTTCCAACCAAAGTGGATACATGGGGTCCCCAAGTTGACCCATGGGTTGTCTTGGTCGGCCATGACTCATCCAATAGGAGTAGGACAAGTTTCAAGCTCATATCATATTATTAAAACATTGTTTTTACCTTAAACTTCACTAAATACCTCTAATCGCGATTAAGAACTTAAAAGTTACTATTCACCAAAAAATTATTTTGATCTCATTGAACCAAATTTTACTTCTTAATGAAAACCATGTATGTCGGATTTTTGAAAATCAAATCACAGAAGTGGTAATATTTCATTTAAACGAAAAATCAGTTATTTAACTACCACTTAGTGGTTTCACTATTCATCAAAAATTGAAGTTTTTCAGAACAATGCCAAAATTTCACCCTAAGCTATAATTGATATTCCGAATTCAAAAATGATGTCTATTTTAAAAAATTCCAAACATATAAGTTTCATTAATTAATTTTATAATTAATTCCCGTTGTCACATCAAATAGCGTGTATTAAGAAACAATTTATATCAAAAGATTGGCAATTGTTTATGTCCAATTTCAATGTTAAATTAATTCTAATGACCACCATTGGATAAAATGGTAAAAATATATCCAAATTATACTTTAAAACCACTAAATAGTATAATCTATCACTATAAATTATTTTGATTTAAAAAGTTGTTTTTAAGTATTTTTCACTATTCATAAAAAATTAGAAGTTCTCAGAAAAGTACCAAAAATTCAACATAGCCTAATTTCGAAATTCCAAATCCAAAAATGAAGTCCATTTTGATAAATAAAATTTCTATAATTTTAAAAAGTGGTTATTACTATTCATAACGGCTACTTTGATTAGTTGCGGTGTTTTAGAACTCGAAGTTGCGTACAATGCAAGCTATTGCATTATTGAATGAGAAGTGTATCGTGGAAGCTCGGGGTGTTACATTCTCCCCTCCTTCAATAAATTGCATCCTTGCAATTTGAAATTTTTATTTGGAAATAAAAGGTTGAAAAGAGAAAATACCTTTGAGGAAAACCCACATCGGAAATAAGATTAATAAAATTTAGCCTTAATAAGAGGGAAAAGGAAATGAAAAAGTCACCACCCAATTATGATCTCGATTACAAGATCATTGGTGGCAATTAGAGACATATAATTGGAGGAAAAACGTAAATATTTGTAGGGAGTGATTGAGGTCATCAATCACAATCAACTGTCAAATTGAGGGCCTCAAAGACTTCAATCTATGTTGATTTAAAATATCATCAGTTCAACAAGACATAAGGTATTAGGATAACACATTTTTTTGTTCTAATATCCCTTTAATAAAGTTTAAGAATTAATTTATTCATTGAATAAGAGATAGGTATATATATATTTATGCTTGAAAATAAGAGTTTCAACCTTCAACTCATCTTTCACTCAAAAAGATAATAGAACTCAAAAATATTATACTTATCCTAATTGTATAAGGTTCCAATTGTTAACACATACCATTTAGATTAGTAAAATTATTTTGTAATAACTAGGGACTTCTTGTAGGCTAGTGGTAGGAAATAAAGGCCTATCACACTATGATTGTGGGTTCGATTCCTTCAGCTTTGTCCGACGCGACGGGTTTTGCCCCACCCTGCAGGTTGTCCTTTTCCTAAAACTATAGTATTATAATATTCAAAAATAATCTTCATAAATTTTTAACCTTAAACAATACTATCCAAAGATCATCTTAATCCACTCCAACCATTATAGTTATCCAAAATACCTCTGTCCAGACTTTCTCTAAAAGGTCTCTTAATTCCAAAATCAATTTATCAGATTCCCCAAACAAAGTAAAGTTTCTCTTATTTTCACATACTAAAAATATAAAAACCTTACTGAAATCAACAAGTACTGCAGTACAATCCTTATATATATATATCTCATTATTCTAATAACCAGAATATAATCCATGAGTCCAAAAGCACCATTACATTGGTTATTCTGCTTCAACTGTAGTAATAGCATAATATTGTCCTTGATCCCTTGGCCTTTTCTGAGGTAAGTTTCCTTGATGCTTAGGACATTCATTTGCATAATGCCCCATTTCCCTACAATTGTAGCATTCAACTTTGATAGCCTCTTTCTTTCCCTTGCAATCACGAGCCTGGTGACCCTTTTCTCCACATTTATAAAAAACTCCCATTCCTTTTAGGCAAGTACCAGGGTGATTCTTCCCACAATTAATACATAATGGAAAATCCTTCTTTCCCTTTTTCCCTTTATATGTCTCTTGTTCCACCGTTCTCTTCTTCTCTTGCTTTACTTTGTTGTCATAAGACTTAGAGAATTCCTTTTTTGTCTTGATAGCACACGAGACAATATCTTCGTATGATGAGAAGGATTGTGATACTAAAGATCGACGGGAAAAATTGTTTTAACCCATCAAAGAAATGATCAATCTTACTCCTTGGGTTACGTATATAATCGGCAGCATGCCTCGCTAACCTTGTAAATTTAGCCTCGTACTTTGCGACATTCTCATCCTCCTTCTGCCTCAAACTCAGAAATTGTCTTCCCATATCTGCTCGATGGTCGCGAGGAAAGTATTTTTCTAAAAACAGATCTTTGAACTCCCTCCATTCCATATTCGATACGTAATCATCTTCCTTTGTGTTTTGAATCAGCGACCACCACTGATCGGCATCTCCAGTGAGGCGGTAAACTGCCATGACAACCTTCTCCCTTTCGCTACTCCCCAAGGCATGGAATATTTTCTCTAATGAGTTTATCCATTTCTCAGATACTAACGGATTTGTACCCCCATTGAAGGTTGGTGGTTATTGCCTCATGAAACGGTCTAGCATTGATCCTCCACGTTGTGGATCAGGGTGCTCCATATGAGTAAGGTTATTATTCATAACCTGAGTAAGTTGTCCCAGTATGGTGATTAGCTGATCGGCACCAGTTCAATCACCAGCCCCATTATAATTATCTAGAGCAGGAGGAAAATACCTACATGGAGTGCGTGTATGGATACGGTTTCCATTTCTTCCACTAGGCGCCATTTCTAAACAATGGCATAAACTAGATCAGTTTATGAATCAAAATACATAATCCCATACTTATAAAACACTTAACATAAATTGAACTATTTATGGATATAATCCATAATCATAAAAATGTTTTCTTTGAGGAAGTATATACTAATAAACCCTTCATAATGATTTGTAAATAAAATGAGAGTTATCCTAAGCATATCCCCCGGGAGTGTCGTAACCAAGAGTGCAGCAAGGCCCGTTGTTGTGCACCAGTTCCCCTTCGAGTCTAGCTCAAATAGGTGTTTTCAGGTTTTACCCCTAGGTACATCTGTTCCAGATCCACCTATACCTGCTCGTATCCAGACAGGGATGTATTGCTCGGAAAACTCGCAAAATCTCTACAATACCATAATTCTAGGAAGTTATTCTATACTAATCCTCAAAGTTCATCTTAGGTGTACGTGATCTAATCATAGTTTATCTAAATCTAGCTTCCAAGGTTTGTACTAAACTTCCTCTGATACCAACTATAACGCCCCGACCCCAGATTCCCAGAGTTGGTGCATTACTTCGTAACATTGGCATGATCACAAAAGATCAAGTCTCGAAAGACCGATTAGTTTAGTAGACTAGGAAACACTAGATACATTCATAAGTCTTTCATTACATCAAAAAGTAAACAAACTAAAATAACATGGTCTTCATAGTCCACAATCATATCCCTTTCTGACTACCCCTGCAGGTCATTCATAAAATACATCTTCACATCCTGGAAAAATATTAAAGCATTGAAAGGGGTGAGCTCAGATGCTCAGTAAGGTTAACAATATAGCGGAATCTTTCATAAATAAACATTAACATTTAAGGCAATGTATAACTAAAACAAAAGCCTTTTAAACCTAAACTTCAACATAATATGGAAAAAGTAAAATGAGATAATGCCATTCACTTCTTCACATGGATATTCTACTGGTCGAATAATCACATGCAATATCAATAACCACTTTCATAATGATGGAATGCATAATTCCAGACTATCATAACCACGTAGCCAAGGCCTCGTGCCAAGACCACAAATAAGATTTTGTCAAGGCCTCGTGCCAAGACACTATTTTGTCTCATGAGACCTGCCAATGCATCGAGGAGCTATAGCGGGCTCCACCCGTCACTTATTAAGTCCAATGCATTCCTCATATGAATAGTTTTAAACATATCGTAAACCATAACATAATCGTACCACATAAAACAGGCATAAAGGAAACATAACATTTCCACATTTCAATCACAAGATATCAATACAACACATTGATATAATAAAACTCTTTAAAACCCATTTTCAATACCAAAATAAAAGAAAGTTAAAACTTTGTATTTATTTTTCATTAAAAAAATGATGGCTTGTAGAGGAAGCCGAAACTCAAATAGTGGTCACGACGGCAGAGAAGTCGTTGTCGCCGCATATGTACGGAAAGAAAAACATTCTCTTTTTGTTGTTTAGTAAAACGTTTTGTATAAAAAGATTCCTTTTGAATAAACGTAAAAATCAAAGGGGTTTATACACCATATAAAAGAATGTTGTGTATAAAACAAAATATGCCTCAATGGAAGGAGATTGAGACGGAGTCCTTAAAAAGATCATTTTTAATATAAAATAGATCTATTATGTGTATTCACTATAGGTACACATAAAGAACGTAAAAATACAAAATAGGACATAATAATATCATGACATAATTTGAAAGTAGGAGATTAACCCAGAGAATGGAAGTTGGGTTAAGAAATTCCCTTACCTCGTGTCTGACTTGACTCAACCGTTCTTTAACCTCCTGAATAATAAACCAGAGTTAATATATACCTTATTATGAACCATTTTCAATTTCATTATCTTTATTATATCACTTATTACAATGATATGAACATTATGTAATTATTTAAGTTAATAACGGTTGTTTTGTCGATCTTTGGTACTTGAGTCAACAATAAACTTCTTATAATTACAAGTTGTTTATGTGGTAGAATATCCATTATCTCAAAAATTATATTCATGATTTATATGTCATATATATCTTATATATCCATTATATACATTCATTTATAATATTACGTAACATTTAGAGGTGAGAAATGAAAAGCACCGTTCATGGAGACGGTAAGCCGTACGTACGCATGAACGCTACTTTCATTTCAATTTTATATTTACTGGAACAAAATCAAAATGATATAAATGTATAATATAATTCCAGTATAATATAGTGTATAATACCATTTACTCCATCCTTTATACATCCCACACATGGCATTAACGATTCAAATCACTTTGAGGGGGCGGTAGTCCGCACTTCCTAAAATGAAATTATCGCATTTTACCCATAATGGAAATCATAAAGTATGCCATAAATGAAAAATAAAGAAGCATAAGTAAAACATAAACATATTATATTTCATATATAAAAATATTGACATCTTAATGGCCACCTTTGAAGGTGTTATATGAGTGTTGAACAATCATCGTTTCGTGAGGCAGAAATTCGCCATCCACAGAAACCGTATGTTCTTTAACCATTAGATGTAGGTGTGTGTAAGTGTAGCTCGAATACTTATTATAACAACATCATAGTATATTTAGGATACTGGTGTTGTTACAAAAGAAATGAATAAAAAGAGTTTAGTGGGTTGGAGAAGAAAAATAAAACAAAACAACATTAGAGAAAACATTACCTCAAAATCGGGTAACTCTTTTTGATTTGAGCCAAAGGCTTCCTTGGGAAGAGTTCTGCCCAAAGTGAGTCTTCTAGGAGTAATAGGGGGAAGTTGGGAGAGTATTTTGGCAGAGGTTGGCCGAGCCAAATGGCTTGAATGTGTGAATAAGGTGGGAGAGGTGGGGGCCTTTTATAAGTGGAGAGGAGGGGCACTTTTGGAAAGATTGAAATGTTACATTATTACACAATGCTTTTCGGATTCTAAAGGTCCCACACTTATATAATTCGTGGATAAGGTGATAAGAGTTCGAAGTCTACCCATCCAATAGTCTTTGGACAAGTGTACGCCTTGGATTTTACATTATCTTTTCATTTTATTAAAATCGTTAAATAATGAGGTCATCGCTGCATCGTAATGATGTTATAAATAATTTATTTTATATAATGTCTAAAAATTATAAAACAATTACTATGATGTAGGAAATATTTTTATCTTTCTAATTAATATTAATAGTCAAAATTTGGATTTGTGTAACCCCACTTAAAAACTGTTTTAGTAAAACAACTCATGTTTGTTACAATTTAATTTTAACATTAAATAAATATATATTAATGTCATTTTCCAACCAAAGTGGATCCATGGGGTCCCCAAGTTGATCCATGGGTTTTCTTGGTCGGCCATGACTCATCCAATAGGAGTAGGACAAGTGTCAAGCTCATATCATATTATTAAAACATTGTTTTTACCTTAAACTTCAATAATTACCTCTAATCGCGATTAAGAACTTAAAAGTTACCATTCACCAAAAAATTATTTTGATCTCATTGAACCAAATTTTACTTCTTAATGACAACCATGTATGTCGGATTTTTGAAAATCAAATCACAGAAGTGGTAATATTTCATTTAAACGAAAAATTAGTTATTTAACTACCACTTAGTGGTTTCACTATTCATCAAAAATTGAAGTTTTTCAGAACAATGCCAAAATTTCACCCTAAGCTATAATTGATATTCCGAATTCAAAAATGATGTCTATTTTACAAAATTCCAAACATAAAAGTTGCATTAATTAACTTTATAATTAATTCCCGCTGTCACAACAAATAGCGTGTTTTAAGAAACAATTTATATCAAAAGATTGGCAATTGTTTATGTCCAATTTCAATGTTAAATTAATTCTAATGACCACCATTGGATAAAATGGTAAAAATATATCCTAATTATTCTTTAAAAACACTAAATAGTATAATCTATCACTATAAATTATTTTGATTTAAAAAGTTGTTTTTAAGTATTTTTCACTATTCATTAAAAATTAGAAATTCTCAGAAAAATACCAAAAATTCAACATAGCCTAATTTCGATATTCCGAATCCAAAAATGAAGTCCATTTTGATAAATAAAATTTCTATAATTTTAAAAAGTGGTTATTACTATTCATAACGGCTACATTGATTAGTTGTAGTGTTTTAGAACTCGAAGTTGCGTACAATGCAAGCTATTGCATTATTGAATGAGAAGCGTATCGTGGAAGCTCGGGGTGTTACATTATGTGGATATATAGTAGTGAAACCCTCTATGGATCAGTATTTTCATGACACTTTGTGGATCGGTAGTAGATCAACCCTTCACGGATCATCAGCTTTTCTACTTAGTAGAATAAAATGATCTAGAGTAAGACTAATAATATTTATTTATATTATCTATGTTGTATACCTGGTGTGAGATATCTTTGTTCATTCTTCTTTATGATTGCGATCATGTTTTTTGTTTTTTCCAATTTGGATTTCTGAGAGACCTTTAGGGGTATTGGGTTCCCTACTGGTTATTGTTATATTCACCCATACACGGTCTATTCCCACAACTTGTTGTGTCTTTTTAGATGACATACATCTTGATAGAGACATGGGAAGCCAGGGCTCGACGGTGATCAGAGGTGATTTATAGACATTGTGAGAAGAAGTGATGATAAAGGACGAGTTTTAACTACCCTTAAGGTAGTATCCTTGGTGGATGAACTCTAGGGAATATATTCTCCTCTTTTTAGTACTTTTGTTTCAGTTGGGTTTGTATAGTAGCCATTTTTACTTTCAAATAACACTTTTACAATCAATTATTATACTATGTGGTTTTCCTTTTTTTTGTACCTAGTTTTTGTGTGTATATGATTATAGGAAATTCCTTTCTTTTTTGTGATATTCCATTTTGGTGCTAGTTTCCAACCCCTGAGCGATGGAAGGCGATCTTGGTGTAGTCACAACACTAGCTTTGTGGGATGGGTCATGGAAAGGATGATATATCAGTAAAATTAATATTGATTGAAATCATTAATATAATGGGAGGAAAATGATGACACAATATAACTTACATAAGATAATGTCACTTGAGTATATAAACAATATCGAATTATATATAATTAAACGTTAATATATCCCTTTCATAACATGAAATTAGGAGGTTATAATTTTTATTAATGAAGATATATTGAGGTGATAATAACTATTAATAAAATAAAATTTAAAATATGAAAAGATTGTAATTCATAAAGAGTAATTGAAAACCTATTTTTGAATGATGAATATTTTTCCCAAATATTCTAGAAAATATAAAATCAATTAATTTGGAAAGATAGTACCATTTAGTAAGATAAATATTCTAAATATTTTTTTGGGAAAATAGTCCCAAGTAAATAGTAGCATAATGTTATATCTAATATGGATTTATAAATCATACAATGGAACTTTTTTTTGGATAAAAATGAAATAAATAAAATTATAAATTCAACTATTTCATCCCAACTATGACATAACATTACTAAGACTTCATTTATAGGGTAATATTTTAAATTTTTCAAAAGGATTATATATAATGATATTTCAACATGAATAATAATGGTTATTAAATAAGAAATATTTCATTATCATGTAAAAAGTAATGATAATACGAATGTAATACGATTATTTTCAAATTGAAAAAAATGAATTCCTGGCTTCCGAAGAATATGAGGATTAATAAAATCAAAAGGTGAAAGATGAACCATATGATATGTTTAAGAATTTTACTTATTGGTAATTAATGTATATGATATAAAAATACATAAAAAGAATTCAATATTAAAGAATCAATGGAGAATGTAAACATGAAAAATGACTCACCAAAGAAAAACAAGTCTTACATGGTTTTTTTATCAAAATAGAGATGTATGTTTCTGGAAAAAGTTGTATAAAAAAATATAAAAAATTTATATATGACCGATGGAGGATACATCTTGTGGACATAGAATCATGATGAAGGATACTGGGATGAAGAATTAAATGAAAAAATTTCACTAGGCAGTTTAGTCACATTGTTTATGTAAATCACAATCCAAGGAGTATAGAAAACATGAATTAAAATATTTAGATAGAAATGTATAGAAGTGGTGTTCAATAGAGGGATATTAATATGTTATAGAAACTAGTTATATGGAGAGGGAAGTATAATCAAGACCTACCATATTCTTCGATATGAGGTTAATTAATAACTCACCCTTCACTACATGAATTCAAATTTCCATACTTTTTATGTATTTTTTGAGTTTAATGGGGATATATGATCATTCTGATTATCTTATTTCAAGGGGATATTGATTTGTTATGTATTTTAGAACCTGAAAAGGATGATATTGTCTGCCCAATAATTTCCATCTTGAATAAACTGTATTGTGGAACCCAATATGTGGAAATAAACCAAATCATCTGATATCCAACAATGATGACTAAATAAGAGATCTTGATATAATATCAATTAAATTCATTTAATATATTTTTATATTTTTATATTTTTATATATATTAACATGAATTAATTAATTTTTTTCAGGTTACTATATAATGAGCACAAGATACTCCCTAGATGAATATTATCTCTATATTTAGTATGAAGTTGTTTCCGATGCTTTCGCCGGGGCACACGCATCCGTCCGTCCGCGGAGGAGGACGCGTAGTGCTTGTTGCCCCGCATTCCCACTTTCCAAAGGCGAGCGGCATTCGCTCCTTATTCAGGGACGTCTGCTCCATGATCGAAACGTGATGATGGGATGTCGGTTCTTCCTTCTGTGGATTCCTCCTCAGAACTCGTCACCTAGTTCGGGTCTCCCTCATAGATTTAATACATAGTTCGTGAAACTCTTCCCAGTGCCATGTTTCCATGGACGCTGTTTAATTACACTGCTTCGTTCGGGACATTCCAAAGGGTCCGGTCAGGGCAGCAACCTTCAGTCGGGGGAGTAGTCACGGTGAGGCATCAGTAGCATGTCTGGATGCTGGGGAACCCGGCATGTCTGTCTATTATCCCTGGTCACAGGGCTTCTCGAGGGCGTGGAAGCCCGAGGCATCCCACATCGAGCGCGGGGAATTATATGTCATAGACACATATCTGAGGTTTTCCTCAGCTTCCCATGTTTAACACAGGGTACGCCGCGAGTTTAACGTCTAGCAGAGACGGATCAACCCAATAGGAGCATTAGCTAGGATAGATCGGATTGAGGGATTCCCCTTGAAGGGATGCTGATACCGGGGCCAGCCAACGGGCGGCTGTGAAGAGGAGAATACCGACATGGTATCACCGAGATATGACGGTCCGGGCGAGAATCAGGATGGGTGATAGGCGGATGAATGGAGTAGTGGGGAAGTAAAATGGAACCATCGTAGGGGCGACTATGAAGTTGGGATTGAGCATTGGAGAGGCTTCTTACGTATCCCCGTGGCAGGGAATCAATTTCCGCGTAGTTCGGGATGGTTTCATCGGTGAACCGATGTTAAAGTGGACCATGGCCCGATGGATGTCATCAGCGAACCAACGTAAAGGTAGGCCTTGGTCCGATGCGTCAGCGAACCGACGTGAAGGTGGACCTTGGTCCGATGGGCATCGTCAGCGAACCGACGTGAAGTTGGACCTTGGTCCGATGGGCATCGTCAGCGAACCGATGTGAAGGTGGACTTTGGTCCGATGGGCATCATCAGCGTACCGACGTGAAGGTGGACCTTGGTCCGATGGGCATCGTCAGCGTACCAACATGAAGGTAGACCTTGGTCCAATGAGAGATGGGCTTGAACCTTGGGGAGGCTTCCTACGTACCATTCCTTGACATGTATCAAAGACCTCATAGTTCAAAGGGTTTCAATGGTGAACCGACGTGAAAGTAGACCCGGGGGTCCACTAGTGGTGGGCTTGAACCTTGGGAAGGTTTCCTACATACCATGCCTTGACATGGATCAATGTCCTCGTAGTTCAAAGAAAAAAAATAGACCTTGGTCCAATTAGAGATGGGCATGAACCGTGGGTGGCTTCCTACGTACCATGCCTTGACATGGATCAAAGACCTCGTAGTTCAAAGGGTTTCATCGGTGAACCGACGTGAAAGTAGACACGGTGGTCCACTAGTGGTGGGCTTGAACCTTGGGAAGGTTTCCTACGTACCATGCCTTGCATGGATCAAAGTACTCGTAGTTCAAAGGATTGATGGAATACAGTTTAACGTTATGCGGGACGGTAGTGAACCATGACGTGAATAAACGATGGGCGGTGGGTGTCGGCGAACCGATATAGATGAGGGACCTTGGTCCGATGGGAGATGGGCTTGAACCTCTGGGAGGATTCCTACGTACCATTCCTTGACATGGATCAAAGTCCTCGTAGTTCAGGTGAAAATGGGGACATGGCACACCGACTAAGAGACGGTCTGGGCCAATGATTATTGGGCCTGAACCTCGGGGATGCTTCCTACGTTCCATGCCTTGACCAGGATCAAAGTCCTCGTAGTTTGGGTTTTGGAAAACAGTTTATCGTCATACGGGACGGGGGTGAACCGACGTGAGTGTGGTCGGAACGACCGGATGGTGGGTGAGCTTGAACCTCAGGAAGGATTCCTACATACCATGCCTTGACATGGATCAAAGACCTCATAGGTCATATGGGGCTTTGTCGGCAAACCGACGTGATGGTGGACCATGGTCCAATGAGTGGTGGGCTTGAACCTCAGGGAGGCTTCCTACGTACCATGCCTTGACATGGATCAAAGACATCGTAGTTCAGGTGGGAATGGGTGTGCAGTTTAATGTCATGCGGGGCATGGGGGGAATACTGTTTAACGTCATGCTAGACGAGGGCATGCAGTTTAACGTCATGCGGGATGGGGCGTTCAGTTTAATGTCATGCTGGACGAGGGAAAAACTCGACGTGAATGAACGACCAAGCAATGTGGCTTGAACCTCAGGGAGGCTTCCTACGTACCATGCCTTGACATGGATCAAAGTCCTCGTAGTTCACTATGGGTGGGGGTCATGGTTGGTGCTCACTCTAACCCCACGTGAGTCATGCTCGGTGTGAGAAACAATAGGTTGCAAGGACCTGACGATCACATCGTGAAGGATGCGTCTGTGAGAAGCGAATAGGGGCTTACGCGTTAGGCGGCCCATGGTGTTGGGACTTACTGCAGGATGGAGGCCCATAGTGCGACAAAGCGCGGCGAAAGAGGGATTTGGGACCAATGATGGGAGGTGCCTTGTTCCCTATCACACCCTCCACTAACCTTGGTAGTGGGTAAGTACGGAGATGCAGAGGTGTATCCATCCTTTGGAGAACTAGGGTCTCCCTTCTCCTATGAACATACGCCACTCCAATAATGAGGATATCATCCCTTGTGGATGAGTGATTCCATTCCTGTGGAGACGAGTGGTGTAAAGAATGTTTGATCTGGGGGGACCCTTCGTGAGAGGCATGAGGTCGGGTCACAGTTTAACGTCATGTGTTGAGGACGTGGTGCTTGGCAGTTTAACGTCCTGCAGCTCAGACGAGGTGGGTTCACTCCGCACCCCTAGGACTTACATAACCGGTACCCTCTGGTCCTTGGGGAAGAGAAGGTACTAGTTAGGCCGTGGTTAAGGGGGGTTTTGGAAAGAACCATCAAGGGGTCCACGTTAGCATGGATATGCGAAGAAGCAATAGCCATTAGCGTGCCTATGAAAAGAAGCATTAGGTGAAGCAACTCTACGGGTGGTATTGTCCATGGGACTTTGAAATCACATCGCGCAAACCTGGAGGGTCGCACGAAAATAGGAATTGCTAAGCAAAAGAGTGTGCTTCGCGAAGTGGAGTGTCGTGGCCTTAGCATGGGGAATAGGTGTGACTGAAAGGTGCTTCGCGAAGTGGAACAGTGTTCACGGAGCACTGCCTCGCGAAGAAGAGGTGACTCGCGAAGCAGGGTCCTGCGAAGCAGTGTGCTTCGTGATGTGTAGCGATCCTGCCTTAGCATAGGAATCACTAGTACATGTTTGGTGGTTCGCGAAGAATAAACGCTCTGCGGATGCCCGGGTTCCCTTGGGAATACCCTTCCTTCGCGAATGCCCTTGAGCTTCGCGAAGGGAATCCCTCTCGGAAGAGGGGATCAAAACGAGACAATGCAAAAGAGTCTCACGAAGTAGAATTACCTCGCGGAGCTCATGATTCCCGGGGCAAAGAGTGCATCGTGATTCGGGAGAGGAGAAGCCGAATGGTCGGATTGTCCGTCCTCGGGACTCAGAGGGAGTCCAGTATTTATAGGGATGGGGCACCGCGAAGAAGAACTCACGCGCCGCCTCAGGTGCTTCGCGGCGCGCTCGTGAACGTCAAGGTCGTCCGAAGAGGGTACCGCCTCTGGAGCTTCGGGGCGGGCTCGCGAACGTCAAATGCATTCACGGAGCTTTACTGCCTTTGGAGCTTCGCGGCGGGCTCGCGAATGTCAAATGCGTTCGCAAATCATTACCACCTCTGGAGCTTCGCGGTGGTCTCACGAACGTCAAATGTGTTTGCGGAGAATTACCGCCTCTGGAGCTTCGCGAGGCCGCCATGATCGGGGTGCTTCACGTCGGTGCATCGCGTCAGTTCTTCGCGTCGGTGCTTCGCGAGGCAGCGCACCGGCCTTCTTTTTCGTTCCTTCCTTTCGGGCCATATTTTGGCACCAACAAATTCCCCCCTCAGACTTGGAGTCGTGGAGGGAGAAGGGTCGAAGTCTGAGGGAAAATCGCCAAAATTGTCGGTGGTTCGCGAGGCGGCTTCGCGAAGGGACCCCGCGGTGCTCACCGGGGCCACGGATCCGGACACGCCGTGATACTCCGCGCGGGTGAGACTTTCCACAATACTCCGGGGTCACCGCCTATAAACAGGGGGGTCGACCTCTTTTGTCTTCACGTGACTTCCTTGCCTTTTTGCGCTCTCAATTTCGTGAATCTCCGTGTACTCCGCGACAGCCCTACGCGAATCGAGCATCACGGCGAACCGCGGGTCTCCGACTCCGCATCCGCGCCAAGGGAACCTCTGCTTGTTGGCCTCGGCCAGACTTTGCGGCTTGGTCTCGTGACCGATCTTCGCAATCCGTCTTAGCGATTCAGCTTCACAGTTGAGCTTCGCAATCCAGATGAAAAAATTATTTTCTGAGGGCCGGGATCGAAATGGCCCGTCAAGAGGCTGTATTGGGGCTGCTTGCAGATGCTGCTCGTCGGGATGAGATGGCCAACTATCCAGGCCTGGGGGAGATGGTCCAAATCCATTCAGACCACACTTCTTTGACAGATCTGCTAACGGAGGGTCAAAAGTATTATCCGCAGTGCAAGAAACTTCCATTGTATGGCTTCGGGATGAGGGATGACGTCTTCATCCCGTAGGCGAGTAGGGACGAACCAGCTTGCTGGTTCAGGATCACACCATGCCAGCAACAATGGTTCAGGGCGGCCGATGGTCATGCGTGGGAGGATTTCACACCCATCACCGCTGACTGTCTCTACAACCATGTAAACGATATTGATGGGAGGCCACTGCAACCAGAGACGTCCCCTCCCCTCTACCGTACCATGCTGAAGGCGGCTTTGCAGGATTTGAAGAAGCGATGGTCTGATGAGTGGGACCTGTGCTAGGACAGCAACTTTATTGATTACTGGGTCTGGGCCTACTGGTTAGGTGCCTCATGCGAGGAGTTCGGGGCCGAGCTAAGGAGAGTGGGGTTGTATGAGGCGGCATGGGCCTCCCAATTCCACATTTACCAACCAAAGCAACTGATGTAGGAACTGCTGAGCAGATGGTCATCTAGGACCAACACTTTTCATCTGCATAACGGGGAGGTGGGCATCAGCCTGTGGGATGTCCACTAGATTTCTGGGGTTCTGATCTTGGGGGCCATGTGTGACGAATTCCTCCCCGTCATCAGCACGTGGGAGGATATGGAGCAAATTCCGCGACTGGCGTCAGCGCTGATGGCCCTCGTCCCTGGAGAGGACAAGGAGTCAGTGAGGGATGTCCACTTTAGGAGATGGTTCAAATGCTTCCTGAATTTCCCAGAGAATCGAGAGTTCCCTTCGAGGCCTCGAACTTGTCCAAGGGCGTCCCAACGGGGTAAGGGGCACTCGTATTGGCGGGTCTTGGAGGACAGCCAATGGAAGAATTGGGGTTTCAGTGTCAGCACTAAACAACAACCGATAGTCAGGCTGGCGGCGTTTATCGCAGCTCTCATCTGTGGTTGGATCCTACCGGTGAGGGATAAAAGCATGGGGGTACGGCCCAGCTCGTTTATTATGGCGTCGATGTTGGCCATGGGGCAGCGGATCAATCTGGGGATTCCAATGCTCACCAAACTGTACAGAATGCTGCGGCATATTAGCGAGGGAAAGAAGCCTCCAAGGATATGCGGGCCCTTCCACCTCCTGGTTGGGTGGATCATAGCGCATATCAGGGGGATTTATGAGTATCCAAACCTCATTTCACCGCCGGGATCGAACTTCCGCCCCTCCATCCTGAACGCGGTCGGGATCTTCTCATTCAAACTAGCCGCTCCGATGGTGCTGAATCGGGTGTGGAGGGCGGATGAGTTTAATTTCCACCCCTTCCCTTTGCCGACGGGGATACTTACTAATGATGGGTGGAAGAACATCGTGCTTACCTCCTAGGATTTCGAGGTGGAGTTTTGGTGGCACTGATAGATCGTGAGCCACTCTGCGAACCGTACACCCCGTATCGGTTTGCGAGGCAGTTCCGGTGCCTCCAGCGGCTGACCCCGTAGGTCTACTCAGAGGTGTGTTATGAGGAGCACCCGTGTGTGATGAGGCAGGTGTGGCTCATGTTCACACAGGAAGATGGGAAGATGCGGATTGCATTGCCTCCATCCACCGCCGCTTTCGGATTGGTGAGGGAGTACGCCATTAGTTGGGAGGCTTCTTACCCAGGGGAGATGCTGAAGAAACCAACTATTCGGGTTGGGGACGGTGGGCCTCCTCTATCTCGAGGTTGGGGTCGGAGGGCGGCTAAGGCTGCTCGCGGTAGCGGGGCTGCCATGGCTGCGAGACCCACACCAGCTGAGGGTATGGCAGCAGCGGTGGATCCGGTGATTCTGGAAGAGCAAGTCCATCCGGAGGGGCGGCCACCGAGGGGATTCCGTAGGATATCCACTCAGTCTCCGGGGAAGCGCCTGCGTCATATCGACATGGCAGAGGATGTCGTCTTCCCGGAAGCCTAGGACATTTGGGATGTCAACTGGTAGTTCCTCAGCCCACCCGAGATATGGTCCCACCTGAATCGCCTCGGGATGGAATTACCGGGCATAGGCCCAGTTCGGGCTGGATTCATGGCGTCTCCGGCGGATGCAGAACAATACATGGACGAGCTGGAGGATTACGTCCACTGCAGTGGTGTCCCTCGCCCAATGACAGACCGGTTGAGGGTACTGCTGAATCAGAAGGTCCCCCCACAGTTATCGGCTTCCGATCTGAGGGTGCGCTTCCCCCTGCCAGAAGAATCAGAGGACTCCTCTCGGGAGGATGATGCTAGAGGAGGGAGCCCATTGGAGGAGGGCGAGGTCGGAGGCTAGGGCTCAAATTCCGACGAATTCGCAGAGGCTCTCGAGGTAGCATTATGAACTTATTTCCTTACGATCCATTCTTGGGTCACTATGGACTTCTCACCGATGTTTGATCCATTCAAGAGGAACTTGTTCGCATGCCTCGTTCTCGCCCCTTGGCGGGTGATGATGCGAGACCTTCAGAACCTGCGCCTATGGCTGCGTCCAGTTCTGCGTCTGGTGGGACCAAAGCACCCGAGGGGGCTCCTCCGGAATCTGCAGACCTTCCAATAGTATATGTAGGGCCTTGCCTCGAGGTCCCGTCAGTACCGGTTCAAGAGTAGCGCCAGGAGGTCGATCTATATAAGTCTCCTCTACCGGTCTCCTCGTTGTCACATGTAGACCATGCCAACTAACGTTTATGTCCCTCTATGTCGTACGGTTCTCCGACTGGCGTGGGCTGCTGCGGAAAGAATGGTCGGGATGTATGGTGGCGTCCCTCCTAGGGTCATGCCGGTGATTGTGGCGGTAGTCCCCCCATCTCCTCAAGCTGCGACGCACATCATCACTGGCGGGACCACTAGCAGGGCCTTACCCGAAGTCATTGAGGTGGACTCCTAGGAAGAGGATCAATCGGTTGGTCCCAGTCCTATCGCGCCTGCTTCGACGCCAGGTGTCGTACTGGATTCAACACTAAATGTTGATCCTGCCGAGGATTTCCTACGGGTGTATCCCGTGTACGAGCCTGCCAATCATGCAGACTGGGACGAAACGACCTCCGATGAGGAAGACAGCAGCATAGTCCGCCGCCGGTCGTGGAAGCTGATCACGCTCTTTATCAAGGACACTCCCCAAGCGCAATGGCTAGCCAAAATGGATAGACTCCACTTGCGGTTGTGGGAACTGTGTGCTGGGGGAGTGGATGCCCAACGTCCTCATGCACTCATCCGAGATCTTATGGCTGAGAAGATACGGGAGCATGATCATGGGCTCAACATGGGCTGGCAGCGGAGGAAGGAGACCAACATCAAGAAGCTCAAGGAGTCTGAAGGTGAGGTCCAATAGATACAGACACAGGAAGACGAGCTTTCAGTCTCTCTTGATGCACAATTTGAGCTGGTCTCATGGTTGAAGGCCTAGCTGGCATAGGTAGAAGAGCATAAGAGGAAGACCTTTGGAAAGATGGCTTCCATTCAAGCTGGTGTAGAGAGGGCCAAAGCCAGGACTGACGAACTACACCCCGCCGCTGCTGAGGAGGAGCAGGAGCTAAGTCAGCGGAAGAAAGCCTTGGATGCCACAAGTCAATGGGTGGTGGAGCTGCAATGCTCTTTTGATGGGGTCAACCCATCCATGGGGGGAGTCGACCCCCGGGTATTCTAACAAACCCAAAAACCATTTATTGGTACTTTCGTGTTTCAATTTTCCTTTATTTATTTTGAATGTCGTAGCGCACATGATTTACACTGTTTGAATCTCCTTTTTACATCCCTACAATGTCTGCAGGACGTTCGGTGACAATTCCCCAAGCCGACGTGGGTTGAGCCCGATGTGAGAAACAGGATATAGTTGCCCTCTCATCCCACCTATCATAGGAGTGGGGATCATGCTCCGGGCATCCGGGATTCGGATTACCAGTCCGGATTTCTGAAAGACGGGAGAGGCTTGATCGGAGAAGGAACTTTCAGGACAGCCGAATTACCGTTTCTTCAGCGTGCTCTTATGCACGAACAGTGCAACACCAGGGGCACTGAGATCGGTCCAAATAGATGAAAATGGGATGTGTTAATAACGATACCCAAGATTCGGAACACTGTGGGGATGGCGTGACAATAAGGGACAACTGTTAACCTTGGAGGAGAAGTGGTATCCTTACTGCGTTATCCTGTAATGGGGACAACAAATGAGGGTCGACCATTTACCATGTTCGAAACACGGGACCATGTGACAAATGTTGTCGATCAATCCTATGGGACGTTGGACCAGGACAGTGGGAGGACCATAGGTCAACATCCATACTGTTAGGGGGTCCTTCCAGACATGACCCGTCTTCCGGAACATTGGCCCCGGATGGTAGGTGAGCCGATGCGGCATGAGACCAGGCCGTTAGGGGGTCCCGTGAGACATGAAATGGGACGAGGGTCCGAATAAGGGGCACGCAAAGCGTGGAATATGGATTGATGGTTTGTCCGAATGGAATCCAACACTTAGACAGTTACACCACTGTGGTAGGAGTACACCATATGGGCGCATTGGTTTGATCATGGATCATTCCTTCTTCCAGACAGGGCCTCTATGGCGAGTGGATCTGTCACTTCCCAATGGGATCTTGGGGAATCCTGAAATTGTTCAGGGTAGAACCGCAGTTTAGTGTCATGCGTTGATGACACATGGACTCCTATAGTTTAACGTCATACGATAGGACGTGGAATAAAAGGGAAGATCCTAGGGAGCGTGTGGCACGGTAGATATGAAACCAACGTGAATGAGGACTTGGAGTCCAAAGCATACCACATACCCTCGGAGGAAACTCTTCAGGTCGAGGGACCATGAGTGAGGATTGGGCTGGGCCCAAAGTAGAGAGGTCGGGCGTTCCTTCGTACCCCATGAGGATGGGAATCAAGTCATACGTAGTTCTAGAAGTGCAATTTAACGTCATGCAGGATGAGGAGCAGCCCGACTGTGTTGGTACACATCCTGCCAAAACTACTAAGCCCACATGTGTCGTGCTCGGTGTGGGAAACAAGCAGTAGTGGTGGGAATTTCCCGACACAGAAAGGGGCATGTTAGGGAAAAGGGATGATCGGTGAATACCGGACCAATGACACTAACACGATCATTTAGCGCACATAGATGCGTGAAGAGAAAGAGCCGAGTATGATGGTATTCCACTTGAACACGAGGGAGCAGAAATGTGTGAATCATGGCACTCGAGATTCAGATCACGATGATGGCGGCGTGACGAAGGAGGATAACTGCTGACCGTGTTCGCAATGCAGTATCCTGTCGCGTTAACCTAGAATGGGGACAGACAAATGAGGGTTGACCGTCGACCATGTTCGAAACACGGGACCATGTCACAAATGTTGTCAAATATCTGTAGGGACGTTGGCCCAAAACAATTGGAGGGCCCTTAGGTCCAACATTCAGGGAGAGCCCTTAAGCCTAGTATCCATGTCGTTCGAGGGTACTTTTGGATGTGGAAGAGGATGAGGATCCAAATAGCGAGCTCACGAAGCTTGGTCATGGGACGAGGGGAATGCCCCCATGAAAATCCCACACTTCGGGCTCTCTGTAAAAACACATCTGAATACGGCAACGAGACGTATTAGAGAGAGGGAGCAGACTCCTTTCCCTTGGGGAGATCTTAGTTTAGGGTCGTAGAATTCGGACCATGGAGGAGAGGAGACATAAGAGGCACATGGTGGAGTAACTCAAACACCTGTTGTGAATGGTAATAGGGGGTGTGTGAGGTGCGATGAACAACCTGACGTGAATGAGTACATAACCCCATATCACATCGCACGACCCCTTTCGGAGAGGTTTTAGGTCAAGGGACCAAAAGCGAATGTTAGGACAGGCCCGTGGGGAAGTGTCTGGGCGCTCCTACGTATCTTATAAGGATGAGAATCAAGCCTCACGTATTTCTTGATGGACCTTAGACCATAAAAGGGTAAAAGAAGAAGGGGACGCATGATATCAAGACTAGACGTGAAGGAGGACCTAAGCCCTACTTACCATGCGTTCTCTGAGGAAATGCTCGAGTCGAGGGACTGAACACAAAGGTTACGTTGGGCCCACGGGGATGTTCCCGGGCGCTCCTATGTATCTCATAAGGATGAGAATCAAGCCATACGTAGTTCTGGAAGACGGCACGGTATGATACCAGTGCCGGGGGAAAAGGGGAGTGCGGGCGTGGCCCTTGCACTAAAAGAAGCAAAATTTCATGAATCATGTTTGTTCGTTAAGGTGAATGGTTTTTTTTTGTGAAGCGACATTCCTAGAATAGTAGGCCGTGATGTCGCCCCAAGGATCAATCCGTGATGGGCGTTGAAAAATGGCATGGCATGTGACCAATACCCAACGTGATGTCCTCTACAACGAGGTCACCACAATGCAGTGCCGTTTTTCATCATGTGGCCGGGATGATAATGTCACCATTTAGGGTCGTATGATAGGACCAAGCATGCATTTTATCGTCATGCAGCGCAGACGTAGCAGAGACGATACTAGGCGGGAAATGTGCGCAGTGTTATAAAACACAATTGAAGGAGACATGATCCCACATAAAATTGTACGCCAATCGGAGATGGAGACCTTAGGCCAAGGGGCCTATATAGAGGTAAGAGGTGAAACAGGGGGAGAGAATGGCTCCCTAAATGGGCTGTACCTAATGACAGGGCGTCAGGGTGGTCCTACGTATCCCATGAAGATGGGAATCAAGCCACACGTAGTTCTGAAGGGTGCCTTTTAATGTCATGCTGGACAAGGGATAGGAGGGATAAATCTCAGAATGGGGGTGTGCGTGGTGCAACCATTGCAAACCCGACATGAATGAGGACATTATCACACACTATGACACGCGGTCCCGTAGTCGGGGTCCTGAAGGCAGGCCCAGAGAGGTGAATTTTCTGAACTCATGTTGGAACCAAAGACAAGGGGTATGGGCATTCCTATGTATCCCATTAAGATGGGAATCAAGATGAACGTAGTTCCAGATGAGAATATTAGTTTATGGTCTTAGAGCTCGTACCGTGAATGGTGACAACTTCCCGAGTTAGCAGAGATGTCAACCCGATTCCTAAGCCCACGTGAGATAAACTCGGTGTGGGAAACAAGGGGGTATCCTCATCGCAATACTTTGGGCGAGTCAAACGGGAGCTGGTAGAGCCCTGAAGGTCACCTTTGACACGGCTTGTTACCCCAACGCGAGGACGTGTACGGAGGAAAAGTACCAAAAGATCTGAGACTCCACTTGGACACGGTAAAGTGATGAAGGGTGTGAATTGTGCACCCGACATTTTGGGCCTAATGGGTTGGCGTGGCGATAGAGGAAAACTATTAACCATGGTGGAGACACATCTTCCACATCATGTTAGCCTGAGGTGGGAACAACAAACGAGCATCGACCGCTGACCATATTCGCAACACGGAATTTTATCGATTTGTTGTCCAAAACCCTTGGCGGTGTTGGCCCGTAACGTTAGGAGAGCCCTTGGGCATAGTATCCAGGCCGTTCATTGGGGTCCCTCAGAGTGTGAAAGATGATGAAATCCCGGATGCAGGGATACACAAATCCTGGAAAGCGGGTGAGGACGTGTTCAAGTAAAGCTTGGCATCCCAGGTAACAAACCAGAGTACTCTTAGGCACATTGGTGAACCGCCGAAAAGGGATCGACGAAACAACTCAGTAGGGAGAGGTACATGGCGTGGTCATTACGGGACCGACGTGAATGAGGACATAATCCCACACCACACCATATAATCCCCTCATGGATGAATGATAGGCCAAGGGGCCAATATGGGATTAAGATTCCCGAGAGATGGGGATGGACCCGAATCTTGGACATTCAGGTGGTCCTACATATCCCACGAGGATGGTAATCAAGACACACGTAGTTCTCTAAATGTAGTTTAACGTCATACGGGACGAGAAGGGGAGTAACACACCCCTAAACAAGGGAGGTGTGCGGTATGGCGAAGAATTTGATGTGAATGAGGAAATAGTCCCACACCACACCGTACACTCCTATAATAGAGGACCTGGGTCGTGGCCCAGGAAGGCCAAGGGGCCTGATGCTTAGGAATTGGTCAGGAAGGCCTGACCAAATTTTAGTTTAATGTCTTGCAATGAGGACGAGGGTCGGGGACCCGAGGAGGCCAATGGGCCTGATGTTGGGCCTCGTAAGTGAAGGCGTACGACATGGTACATGATCCCGATGTGAATGAGGACGTAGTCCTACACCACACCATACACCCTGGGTAAGAGGTTGGGTGGAGGGGCCCGAGAAGGCCAGGGGGCCTATGGTCAGGCATCGGTCAAGAAGGCCTGACGGATCTTCAATTTAACATCTTACATGAGGACGGGGGTCAGGGACCCGAGGTGGCCAAGGGGCCTGAGGCTGGGCCTCGTAAGGGAAGGCGTACGACATTGTACATGATCCCGACATGAATGAGGACGTAGTCCTACACAACACCGTACACCCCTATGGGGAGTCGGGGCTGTGGGCCCGATTGCAAGCACTACACGGGGGAAGTTTGTCACTTCAGGATGGGGCATAACGAATCATTGCACTCGATGTCTGGGACATCTCGGGGTGGACCCGAAGATCCAGGACACTATTGACCATGTTCGAAACATAGCGTTCCTATGGTAACCTGATATGGGAAAAACAAATGAGCGTCAACCGCTGACCAAATTCACAATGCGGGACTTGTATCAGTTTGTTTCTCGAAAACCCTCGGGGGAGTTGGCCCGTAACGGTAGGAGAGCCCTTAGGCGTAGTATCCAGGCCGTTCTTGGGGGTCCCTCCAGGTGTGCAAAAATGATGGGATCCCAGTCAAAGAGTGGGTGAAGCATAGCTGTATCCATCCATGAAAGAGGCAATCATATCCAAGGGGGATGTGCAACCGGGTCGAGGCTCGCTCTATGTGAGTTGGGGAAAAAGTGTGCACCATGCCATGTCTTGACCCAAGGGGCAGATTTTGGCTTCTGCGCTGGGATGATAGACGAAATGCCCAGGCGTTCCTACGTATCTCATGAGGATGAGAATCGAGCCATACAAAGTTCTTGAAGGCCATGCAGTTTAGCGTCGTGCGGTGGGGACGTGGGGGGATAGAAGAACGGGAGTGGGCACACGGTTCGACCCCTTCAATCCTTGTGCGAGCGGGGTCATATGAGAGGGTCTGAGAAGCATTCCCCTCTCTACACAAGGAGCCTCCAAGGAAACTATTCCCATGGGGGAGAGTGGAAGAGAAAATCTTGGGGTTGGGCTCAAGACGAGGCGTCCGGCGGCGTTCCTACATATCCCATGAAGACGAGAATCAAGCCACCCGTAGTTCTTGAAATGCAGTTTAACGTCATGTGGGATGAGGAGAATCTCATTTGGGGATATGTACGGTACGACGAGTAATCCGACATAAATGAGAACATAATTCCCATACCATACTGTACAATCTCCAAGAGGGTAAGTCGGGGGAAAACCAGGGGGCCTGGGGCCGGACCGCGGTCAGGGAGACATGACCATCTTACAGTTTAATGTCTCATGGTGAAGATGGGGTCGTGGGCCCGAGGAGGCCAAAGGGCCTGAGGCTGAGCCTCGGTCAAGAAGGCCTGTCCGGTTTTCATTTTAATGTCTTGCAGTGAGGACGGGGGGCCAGGGGCCAAAGGAGGCCAAGGGGCTTGAGGCTGAACCTTGGTCAGGAAGGCCTGACTGGCTTGCGGTTTAACGTCTTGCAGTGAGGATGGGGGGGCCAGGGGCCAAGGAGGCCAAGGGGCCTGAGGCTGAGCCTTGGTCAGGAAGGCCTGACTGGCTTACAGTTTAACGTCTTGCAGTGAGGACGGGGGGCCAGGGGCCCAAGGAGGCCAAGGGGCCTGAGGCTGAGCCTTGGTCGGGAAGGCCTGACTGGCTTGCAGTTTTAACGTCTTGTTGTGAGGACGGGGGGTCCAGGGGCCCAAGGAGGCCAAGGGGCCGGGAGGCTGAGCGTTGGTCAGGAAGGCCTGAATGGCTTGCAGTTTAACGTCTTGCAGAAACGACGGGGGGAGATTTTAGTTAACATCATAGAGCTCGGACCATTTTGTAGTTTATTGTCTTTAGGACGAAGATGCAGTTTAAGGTCGTGTAGGACTTTACATTTTAGGGTCGTGTTGGACCATAATGTGCAGTTTAAGGGTCATGCGGTACCATTTCACAATTTATCGTCTTGCAGGACGAAGATGCAGTTTAAGGTCGTGCGAGACCATAAATGTGCATTTTAAGGCTCATGCCATGACCCTTTTTTCCCCTAGGCAAAGTATCGCTTAAGGAACTAGTCATTTGTATGAGGGGTTATACGGCTCTCCATTCCGTGGGTCACCAAAAAGTATGCTCCATTGGGGTAAAACTTATGGATGATATAAGGTCTTTCACATTTGGGTTCTAATTTCGGTTGTTTCCAACTAGGAATCATTGGCGCTCGAAGGGCCAGTACTAGGTCACCTTTTAGGAAAGAACAGAGACAAACCTTCTTGTTGAAGGCCCCTCACTATCATATCCTGACGCCTTTCCAGATTGTGCAGGGCACAAAGCCGGTTCTCGGTCCAGTGCTTCTAATTTGGCTAGACGGATCTCGGCTACCTCATCTGATGTCTGGTGATCATAAACTGCAATGCGTAATGACGGCAGCTGGATATCAATGGGTAGGACAGCCTCAGCTCCATACACCAGGTAATATGGTGTCACATGGGTAGAGTTGCGAGTCGTCGTCCGGTAATCCCAAAGGGCGTTGGGGAGCTTGTCCGGCCACATAATTCTTGTTCTGACAAACTATCTTCTACAGAATGTTAGAGAGGGTTTTGTTGAATGCCTCGATCTGTCCATTTGCCTGCATGTGGTAGCGGGAGGGACCGGATGTCGTACTTGGCGTACAATTTCTTTAGTTCAGCCGATCGGAAGTTGGTACTGTTATCGGTGAGGATGGCGTGAGGGACCCCAAACCGGTTGATAATGTTGGAGCTCACAAATTCAACGATGGAACGATCCTTGACCTCTTTGACCGGAACTGCCTCTGCCCACTTGGAGAAGAAATATGTAGCAGTCAGGATGAACCTACACTGCCGGGCTGTTGCCGGTGGATATGGTCCCACTACATCAAGTCCCCATACCGCAAATGGCCAAGAGTACTTGGAGGGGTGGAGGGGCTCCGTCGGCTGATGCAGCAATATGGCGTGAACTTGGCACGCGTGACATCTCTTGGCATATCTAATACAATTGTGCCTCATAGAGGGCCAAAAGTACCCTAACCTCTGGATTTGATGGGACAGCTTTGGCCCAGCTTGATGGGCGCCACAGGAACCGGCGTGAACTTCTTGCATAACTTGAGGTATCTCTATTCCTTGGATGCAACGGAGGATGCCACCATAGAAACTCCGATTATAAAGGATTTGTTCAAGACTGGGGTCGTTCTGTAGGGTAAATTGCAGCGCACGGCGTCCAATTCGCTCGCGCTCGGCCCGGTCGTCCGGGAGGTCACCATTTTGGAGATACTCAACAAAAGGTGACCTGTAGTCGGGAGTGGGATCAACTACTGCGTCTGACAAACCCGGGACCCCTGACATGGAGGGTCCGGTAGTGAGATGACTTACCCGAAGGCCATCATTGTCTTCTTGGGTGATAGGGGAAATGACTCTCTGGTGTGCCACATGTATGATCAAATCATCTTGCTCGGGTTCTGCGAGCGACGCGGCTAAACCAGCCAAGGTGTCTTCTTGGCCGTTATGCGATCGTGGGACATGGGTAACCTCTGGTCGAGAAGAGAACTGGGCCATTAAGAGGAGGGTGTACTCCATCAACGGTGCAAGCTCTGGCTTCCTGACGACGTAGTCTCCATTAACCTCTTTGATTACCAGCTCGGAATCTCCCTTCACATGTAGATGGGGCACATGGATCTCAAGGGCCAACTTGAGGCCGGTGATGAGAGCCTGGTACTCTACCTCGTTGTTCGTACAGCCTTCTGACAACAGGAATGAGTATTGTAGGATGGCCTATGCCAGGGTAATGAAGACAATACCCAGGCCCACTCTATTGAGCCAGGGATCGTCGAGCCTCCTTCCGGTGGGGCTCCGGGAGGCGCCGTCGAAATGCATTTTACAACACGGGACAACATGATCGACTGAGAGGATTGTCTCATCAGGTAAATCTAGGTCTAGGGATTGATCCACGGAGGATGGATGGGCAGCTAAAAAGTATGCTAATTCCTGTCCCTTAATGGCCTTCTGAGGTACGAACGTGATATCAAACTTTTGGAGAATAACCGCCCACCGTGCTAGTCTCCCAGTCAGCATGGGGCGGTTTAGGATGTACTTCAGTGGGTCTACCCAGGAGACCAATTGCACCTCATGGTGCTGCAGGTAATGTCGCAACTTCTGCACGGCGAAGACGAGTGCAAGGCATCTCTTTTCTATAGGGGAGTATCTGACCTCTGTATCGAGAAGCATGCAGCTGAGATAGTAGAGACTGTTCTCAGTACCCTCGTTATTCTTCTGGGCGAGCTGTGCACCGAGGGATCTTTCCAGGGCGGTCATGAAAAGGACCATCGGCTTTCTGGAGACAGGCGACATCATGACCGGAGGATGGAGAAGATACTGCTAGACTTCCTCGAAGGCGGTCCGACACTCCTCATCCCATTCATTGGCGGCGCCCTTCTTCATGAGCCAGGAAAAGGGCTTACACTTGCCGGAGAGATTCGTGATGAATCGGCGTATATAGGCTATGTGTCCTTGAAGGCCTCGAATTTCCCGAATGTTGCTCGTGGGAGGAATTTGGCTGATGGCCTTGATCTTCTCTGGGTCGATCTCGATACCTCGGTATCTAACAACAAAGCCTAGAAACTTCCCGGAGGTGACCCCGAAGGCACACTTCAGCGGGTTCATCTTCAGGTGACGGGAATGGAGGAAACCGAACACTTTTTCAAGGTCTTTGAGATGGTCCAGGCGCTGAAATGATTTCACTACGAGGTCATCCACGTAGAATTCCACCAATGTCCTGGGAATTGGCTTGAATATGCGATGCATGGCATTCTGATAAGTGGCACCAGCATTTTCCAAACCGAATGGCATAACCTGGTACCAAAAGGTACCTTGGGGAGCCCTGAAGGCAGTGGACTCCTCGTCTTCGGGGGCCATCCAGATCTGGTTGTACTCGGAATACCCATCCCTGAAAGAGAGGGCTTGGAACCCAGCTGTGGTGTCAATCAATAACTCTGTCACCGGGATTGGGAAGTCATCTTTTGGGCAGTGGCGATTATGATCGCCGAAGTTGATGCAGACTCTGATATGCCCATTCTTCTTCCTGACTGGAACAATGTTGGCAAGAGACTTGGGGTACTGGACCTCCTTAACGAAGATGGCTTTGATTAGCTTGTCAACTTCGGCCTCAAACATAGCACCATGAGAAGGGTGCATCTTCCAGGGAGGCTGCTTAAACCCATGATGTTTTTCCGGGAGGCCCAGACGGTGAACAACTACCTGGGGATCCAGTCCTGGCATCTCGTTGTAACTCCAAGCAAACATATCACGGTTCTATTTGAGGAAGTCTACGTACTGCTGCCGCTCCTCGGGGGACATGGCTGCACTGATCAATGTGGGTTTCAGATCTTCCTCGCTACCAAGGTTCACCTTTACCACTTCATCAACAGTGGTAGAGACACCTTCTTCAAAGGCGGGGGGAGCATCCTCCATGTCTTCCTCCCCACCCGTGGGGGGACTTCCCGTGACAGAAGATACTTCTGGGCTATCAAAATCCGAGGGGCAGCTGGTGCCGGCTTGGGAAGCAGTGGTCATCACATGGGGAGACTCACTTTCCATTGAGACCATAGCAATGAAGGCAGTCGACCCTATCCCATCTGGCCTTCGGCCTAAGGGGCCACGTTTTATGATATCATAGAAGTGGTGACATGTCAGCCTGAGTCGGTTAATTCCAGCCCGGCGGAAGAGACACGTATGGCGCACTGCCATTGTCCTAAGCTTGACGTCCCGGTACCGTACAGGAGTAGGAGGTTCTGGGATGACCTGAGCCTGGTTGATGTAGGAGTACGAGGTGATTTTACACCGTCACTTGGACACCGGAACATGCCTTCCTTGCGTACCCGAAACAACAAAACATTGCCCCATGTCGGGGGTCGTGGATTCCAACTGGTGGATTGGGAGGATGTAGGCGTCATCCATGCTTTCCCAGGGATCACATGTGACCGGGGCGGGTTCATCCTCACTTACTAGGATTTTCTTATCCTTACTTTTGTAATAACCTGCATCCAGATAGTGGGACTCATAAGAAGAAAAAGGGGACGCATCTCTTTGGAGCACGCCTACTCGATCGTTGAGCACGTACTTGAGGAACTGATGATATGACGAAGGGACCGCTGCATGCAGATGGAGCCATGGCCTACCCATCAATGCGTTGTAGGCAGTGTCCTGAGAGATGACTATAAACTCGGTGCTAGCAATTATGCCACCGAACTGAGTCTTCAGGCGGATCTTGCCGACTGTGGTTTGCTCGGTTCTGTCGTACCCCTGGATCCTGAGGTCAGAGGGAGTTAAATAACCTTCAGATAGACCCAACTTTCGCAACGTCCGAGTTAGAATTATATTGATTCCAGAACCCGTGTCAACAAGGCAGCGGCGTACTTCCACACCATTGAAGTGGCCAGTGATGTACAGCGGGGGAATGAGCCCCTGTATAGGAGGGTCCTCATCTTCACCGGAGAACAAGATAACCGCCTGAAATTCGGCGTTTTAAATCGTCTTGGTATGGAAGGCTTCTGCAGCTGCGACCTCCGTCTCAAACTGGAGGGGGGATCCTTAGGGCCTCGTCAAGTTCCTCCTGCATTTCGGATGATAGGTGAAGGGCCTCAAGGATAGAAATCCTCGCCAGAATTCTATCCAGGTGCTTCAGGACATCATACTTTCGTGCCAAACGCAAACCTCTGCTTACAGGAGGTCATTAGGAATTTGGAGGCATAACGGGTCTTGCCGGCTGAAACGGTGATTGGATAGTACTGGGTACATCTTGGTGCCTGCTATTAGAAGCCTTGAGAGTAGTCGCCGGACTAGTATTGGATTTCGGAGGCTGGCCTGTAGCCAGGCAAGACTGACTGTGATACGAACGAGGCATCTCTCCCTGATCCAGTAGCACGAATAGCGGTGGAGGTAGAGCTGAGGGCGTTAGATGGGGTTGAGAATGCTGAGCTCTTTACTGAGCCTACTGCCTAGTCTCAGTAGCGTGCACGTCTTGGCCAAAAGTGCCCGCTGATGTACCTCGATGACCGGCGTGATTGCGATTCCACTGACGTTGACGTCGGCTGGGAACGTTGGGGAGGTCTGCCTGGCGTTCCCCCTCGTCGGGGGTCATATAGGGCTTTACCAGCTCCACGGTGTTAACCGAAGCGTACCCCTAGCTGTCGCTCGAGGAGTCATCCACTGCTGGGCGGATTCTGGGAGGAATCCCCATTTCCGGGGGCATAAAGTCGCCGAGAGTGCGGGATGACGATGGCAACGGCGGTGTGCGTTGCTTCTTCTGGCGTTGCCGCTGCTTTCCCTTTTGGGAAGAGGTCGATTGTGAAGACGATGCGGAGGCACCAGATACTTCTTCTGAAGGTTTAGGCTGCTTCAGGTGCACCCGGATGATACCATGGGCACTGATGACGGTTTTTCGAGCCATCCAGTCGTCGTATTTCTGGGATCCGCGGCTGGGGACCTGATGCCACTCGCCTTCGCTGTCGCTACCGATCTATGATCCTGCAAAGACACCCACCACTTGTACTGGTGTCGGGCCCAACATGACTATGTTTGCTATTGACCTAGTCTTGAAGCCAGTATTTAAACACATAGCATTGCTTGAGGGTGTGCCCTAGAATCTGATGATAATGGCAGTAGTTGGGGTGATCGGTGAGATTCGCCTCTGCTGGCCTTCTACACTCGGGAAGACGCACAATCCCTTGCTCTAGAGCACTTTGGAAGTAGCCAATGACCTGATTTTCGTTGAAAGAATAAGTCTGGTGCCTTCTTTCCGGATAGGGGGTCCTGGGGTCCGGCCCTGACGAGGGGCCGGAGGGGCCTACCGAGGAGGCGGCGCCTGATTGTCTCGCCTAGGTGGCGATGGCGCATTGCACGGGGGAACCTGTCGGTTCTGAGGTGGTCGCTGCTGGGCAGGAGCCTGTGCTTGATGTGGGGGACCTCTGCGGGGTTGTGGGGATTGTTCCACCGGAAGTAACTCCAGCTGCCTAGGGGCTTCTACTTGGGCCACCGCGGCGGGTTCAGCTCTAGCGGTCCTCCTGGCCGGGATCATAGGGGGCATCAAACGTGCCTGACTAGCCTGTTGCAGGGCTTCCTCAAGGTGCTGAGCCTTATCTGAGAAATATCTGAACCCTCCAGGATAGTTCTGCGTAATCAAGGAGGGTACCAGCTCTGTCTTGACGTTCCCCAAACACATCGTCAGTAATTTCTCCTGATTCAGTGGCATATCGAGGGAATACGTAAGTCCCTTCCACCAGGCGATGAAATCTGCAACCTGCTCATCAGGCCTTTGCTTGCACTTGAAGAGGTCTGCAATGCTGGTTTTCCGTGTGGTGGAGCTGAACTGGTATAAGAACTGCCGGTGAAGATCCTCCCAACCGGTCACCAATCTGATAGGGTGCTTGTTGTACCAGACGAATGTCGGACCTTCCAATGTCTGTACGAAACATCGGAGTTTGGTGGCTTCTTGCTGAGCCGGGGTCCCCATCATGGGGCCACACCTGGAAGAAAAATGTACCATGTGCTGTGGTGGGTCCCCTATCCCGTTGAAAGGTGAGAAAGTGGTGTTCCCAAAACCTGGAGGTGCGGGCATATTGTCCACCCACGCGGGATAATTCTTGCCATCCGTTGGGACCGCCACCTGTTGCATTTCCAACGGCTTCGAGGCGGGCTGTGAGCACAGCGATAAGATCATCCAGGTGGGGGTCCCTGTCTTGACGGGGATCCCTAAACACAAGTGCATTGCTAGGTTCTTCAACACGGTAGACGACTTCAGTCTCTCATGGGTCAACTGGCGAACGACCTGTGGGGAGACTGGGGGAACCCGGACTGGATTCTTCAGATTTCCCTATTGCTCGGGGGGGTTTGGCGAGACGTATCGCGCCCTCTTGCCATACGTTCCGGCTTCTGCCCTGTCTGCGGCAGTAGCATGATCAGGGTTGCCCAGAGGCATCTCACAGGGGGGAAATTGTTCTTGCCCTTGCTGCCCCGGCCTGGGATCACCATAGTCGGGTCGCCGCTCTGCGGCGCGCTCAGCCAAGAGTTCGTCAACCAGCCTCTTCTGCTCAGCAAGCAGTTGGCGTAACATAGCCTTCTCGGGATCTTCGTCCGTTTTATGCACAGAGGTGGATGGGTCGGAGTGCTGGACAGTTCCAACGTGCTCCTTACCCTAGCCGGTGTTTCGACCGAGCACCAGCGACTCGGTGGGTACGGGGAGGCCCAGCAGGTTCCTCTGCTGACGGGTAACTCTCCCTGATGGGTCCAGCAGTGGCAGTACGCCCCCGGGGGGTAAGTCTCCATCAATGAATTCAAGCTCGTCTTCCTTGTCCATGACGTCATCCATGTGGACTGTGACCCCTCTCGATGGCATGTCCTCGATGTTGCATAGCGAATCGGGCAACCGTCGGATATGGTCGAAGAGGAGAGCGGCATAGTGTCCCCAACCACGGACTTGCACATGGGGGGTAGCATTCCTGACGATTCTGCGGAGTGCTTTAAGACTCTGAACGCATTTCCGTTGAAGGGCGCTCTGGCGGCCTGGCAACTCAGGGTGCTGGGCCACAAGGAGTGTGGCCGCATCGATCAGGCGGCACTGCTCGCCGATTTCTTCTAAGTGCTCTCGACATCTGGGGTACACCACCCATTCATAACGAAGGCGGAAGTGTGTCGCCCATAGGGTTCGACAAAAGCACCCCACTTCTTCAGGGGTAAGAGACTTCGGTACTTGAAAATTCAGTGCCGCCGTCAGCCAGAACTTCTCCGGGAAGTAATCTGCAGTGAGAATACTCCAGAAGCTCCTGGGCTCGGACTCAGGGTCTGGACCTGTGTTGCCCCACTCGTCAACCGGGGGCGGCTGAGGGACCGGTAACAGTATCGAGGCGGACCTCTGGGATAGTAAGCTTGGTGGTGGAGAATACGGCGAACGAGCTGACTGGCCGCCGAATTCCGGGCCATCCTCCGAAGAGTAAGGTGATCTGACCACAAGGTCACGATACGATGGGCTGATAGCCACAGCTTCCGTCACAGGAATCGCGGCTACTGGTGACAGGTCATGTCGTCGCTCTAAACCGTCGTTGGCCCCCAAAATAGCTCTCCGTGATCTCTAGTAGAGGTAGAGGGCGCTTCTGGTGACCATGGCGGTGATTTCACGGTCGAGACATGCAAAATTCCCAAGATTTCTTCCTCCTAGATGTACCTGCGGAGAGAGATGGGAATCTGGTGGACCTCAAATTCCGGGAGAATGAGGCTAACGCGTCTGGTTCCTGCCCAGTCCTTGATACGGAGGAGCGGCGAGAAGGTTCCACCGCTGATTCACATTCCGCTTTAGAGTCGGAGAAGTGGGAAAGTTTGATCTCCACCTGGGCCCTCCCAGGATTCTTCTTGTAGCAGCGACGACCCACTCTCCTGCCTCGGGTGGCTATTCGGGACAGGGTTGATCCCTATCAGGCAGTCTCGGGGCGGCGCTGGCGCCTTAGCGGAGAGGTCCCCCCAATCGAGATAGCCGAGGTGCGAGGGGCACCAGGGAAAATGTCGAAGGGTACAAGGGGAGGACCTCCATGAACAACACCCATGTAGTCGGAGCCTCTGTTGGAATCGGCAGGAGCATGGGGAGGACCTCCTTGGTCGATGCGAGTGCAGCGAGGCTGACCTTCACTCCTCGGGTTGCTGGGGCGAGGAGGACCTTCGACGGTTGCAGAGAGGACGTAGGGAGGGCCCCCACGTTGGAGAAGTACCGGATAGACGGTTCCTTCAGATCCGCGGTCGGGGGAAGGGGGATGGACTCCATACCCTGTATAGTGGGCGCGAGAAAGGTTCCCGCGCTGAGCGTCACTGCCGCGGGGAAGGTCTTCCTTCAGGATGGGGGTATCACGAGGCATACCTCGAAGAAGAACTTCAGAGTGGGGAAGGCCCACGCTCTGTGGAGTAGTGGTACGAGGAGGACCTCCGTACGAGGTGACATCACCGCGGGTTTAGTTCGTGGCGATCACCCCTTTGGCCTGCAACCCAGAGAGTCAACCCAGCCTGCCCATGGGGCGGTTGGGGTCTCGATCCTATTTGGGTGAAAGAGTGCCCCTGCTCAGTGTATACAGGGGCTTCATGATGCACGTTGGCGGTGGCTCGGGCCACTGTAGCTGTCGACTTCGACGCGCCTGGGCGAGCGTCCTCAGCCCGGGCCCGGCGCTGACGTCGGGTCAGGCGAGCTGGTGCAGGTGGTGCAGGGACATAGCTTGCCTGCTCTTCCTGCGGAGTCAGACGGCGGCGCTGACGCGGCCGGGCGGGAGCTCTCACCTAGAGCCCTTGGGTCGGGACCCTGAGCGGGCTGAGCCGGACGGCGCCCGCCTCTTCATTGTAAGGCGAGGAGTCGTCAAGGCGTTCTGGGGGCAGGCTCCCGAAACGGTTGAACGTTGGGGTGGGGAGCAGGGGCTCCCTGCGCGGCCTGTTAGGGCGGCGTTGACGGTGGGGCCTGGATGCCTCCAGGTCCAGGTGGGCCATATCCTGAGTTGGGATGACCCCTTCCTCCTCATACCTGCGTACTAGGTTGTTGATCACCCTTCGCTAGATGACCTCTGATGGGGAAAGGGGACGTGGGCGCCCCGTGTTCCACGATGTGGCGGCCGTTGTGGCGGTAGCGGCGCCATGTGGGGTGGTTGTGGAGATTTTTCCCCTGACCCCTGCGTAGGAAAGCTGGGAGTGATCGCATCTCTGTAACAGAAACCTGGTTCCTAAGAAACGAAGCGATCAACTCATCAGCGCTGTGGGGAAAAGGATTGACAACCAGTGCCCCATCGTCCTTCCATTCTCCACGTTTATAAGAAGGATCCACGACAACACGCTGCAGAATGGAGTGCCCCACGTTCTACTGCCCCGACTTCCGGTGAGTTTCACGACAGTCCCGCTATTTGCTTGGTGGGACTAGGAACCAGATATCTGGATCCGGTGACACATCAATCTACTGGTGTCTCAAACGCTACTAATCTCCATATTGATGAGAAGAACTTCACACCGGGTTCACCATTTCTGTTTCTGATGCTTTCTTCAGGGCGCGCGCATCTGTCCGTCCGCAGAGGAGGACACGCGGCGCATGTTGCCCCGCATTCCTGCTTTCCAAAGGTGGGCGACATTCACTCTTTATTTAGGGATGTCTTCTCCTTGATCGAAACAGGATGATGGGATGTCGGTTCTTCTTTATGTAGATTCCTCCTCAGAACTCGTCACCTAGTCCGGGTCTCCCTCATAGATTTAATATGTAGTTCGTGAAACTCTTTCCAGTGCCATGTTTCCATGGATGCCAGTTAATTACACGGCTTCTGTCGAGACATTCCAAAGGGTCCGGTTAGGGCAGCAACCTTCGGTCAGGGGAGTAGTCACGTTGAGGCATCAGTAGCGTGTCTGGATGGTGGAGATCCCGACATGTCTGTCTATTATCCCTGGTCACAGGGCTTCTCGAGGGCGTTGAAGCCCGAGGCATCCCACATCGAGCACAAGGAATTATATTTCATAGACACATATCTGAGGTTTTTCTCAGCTTCCTGTGTTTAACACAGGGTACGCCACGAGTTAAACGTCCAGCGGAGATAGATCAACCAACCGGAGCATTAGCTAGGATAGATCGGATTGAGGGATTCCCCTTGAAGGGATTCCAATACTGGGGCCAGCCCATGGGCGGCTATGAAGAGGAGCGTACCGACATGGTCTCACTACGATATTTAGGTCTGGGCGAGAATCAGGATGGGTGATAGGTGGATGAATGGAGTGGAGGGGAAGTGAAATGGAACCATCGCAGGGGTGATGGTGAAGTTGGGCGTGAACCTTGGAGAGGCTTCCTACATATCCCCGTGGCAGGGAATCAAAGTCCGCGTAGTTTGGGATGGTTTCATCGGTGAACCGACGTGAAGGTGGAGCTTGTCTCGATGGATGTCGTCAGTGAACCAACGTAAAGGTGGACCTTGGTCCGATGCGTCAGAGAATCGACGTGAAGGTGGACCTTGGTCTGATGGGCATCGTCAGCGAACCGACGTGAAGGTGGACCTTGGTCTGATGGGCATCGTCAGCGAACCAACGTAAAGGTGGTCCTTGGACCGATGGGCATCGTCAGCATACCGATGTAAAGGTGGACCTTGGTCCGATGGGCATCGTCAGCGTACCAACATGAAGGTAGAACTTGGTCTAATGAGAGATGGGCTTGAACCTTGGGGAGCCTTCCTACGTACCATGCCTTGACATGGATCAAAGACCTCGTAGTTCAAAGGGTTTCATTGGTGAACCGACGTGAAATTAGACCCGGCGGTCCACTAGTGGTGGGCTTGAACCTTGGGAAGGTTTCCTACGTTCCATTCCTTGACATGGATCAAAGTCCTCGTAGTTCAAAGAAAAAAAATAGACCTTGGTCCAATGAGAGATGGGCTTGAACCTTGGGGAGGCTTCCTACGTACCATGCCTTGACATGGATCAAAGACCTCATAGTTCAAAGGGTTTCATCGGTGAACAGACGTGAAAGTAGACTCGGGGGTCCACTAGTGGTGGTCTTGAACCTTGGGATGGTTTCCTACGTACAATGCCTTGACATGGATCAAAGTCCTCGTAGTTAAAAGGATTGATGGAATACAGTTTAACGCCATGCGGGACGGTAGTGAACCCTGACGTGAATAAACGACGGGTGGTGGGTGTCGGCGAACCGATATAGATGAGGGACCTTGGTCCGATGAAAGATGGGCTTGAACCTCTGGGAGGATTCCTACATACCATGCTTTGACATGGATCAAAGTCCTCGTAGTTCGGGTGAAAATGTGGACTTGGGACACCGAATAAGAGAGGGTCTGGGCCAATGATTTCTAGGCCTGAACCTCGGGGAGGCTTTCTACGTACCATGCCTTGACACGGATCAAAGTCCCTGTAGTTCGGTTTTTGGAATACTGTTTAACGTCATGCGGGATGGGGGTGAACTGACGTGAATGAGGTCAGAACGACCGGATGGTGGGTGAGCTTTACCTCTGGAAGGCATCCTACGTACCATGCCGTGACATGGATCAAAGACCATGTAGTTCATATGGGGCTTTGTCGGAGAACCGAAGTGAAGGTAGACCATGGTCCAATGAGTGGTGGGCTTTAACCTCAGGGAGGCTTCCTACGTACCATGCCTTAACATGGATCAAAGACCTCATAGTTCAGGTGGGAATGGGTGTGCAATTTATTGTCATGTGGGACAAGGGGGGTATACAGTTTAACGTCATGCTGGTTGAGGGCATGCAGTTTAACATCATGTGGGATGGGGCGTGCAATTTAACGTCATGCTGGACGAGGGTGAAACTCGACGTGAGTGAACGACCGAGCAATATGGATTGAACCTCATGGTGGCTTCTTACATACCATGCCTTGACATGGATCAATGTCCTCGTAGTTCGAAATGGGTGGGGGTCAGGGTCGGTGATCACTCTAAGCCCACTTGAGTCATGCTCGGTGCGAGAAACAAGGGGTTGCAAGGACCTGACGATCACGTCGCGATGGATGCGTCCGTGAGAAGTGAAGAGGGGCTTACGCGTTAGGCGGACCATGGTGCTGGGACTTACTCCAGGATGGAGGCCCATAGTGCGACAAAGCACGACGAAAGAGGGATTTGGGACCAATGATGGGAGGTGCCTCATTCCCTATCACGCCCTTCACTAACCTTGGTAGTGGGGAAGTACAGAGATGTAGAGGTGCAGCCATCCGTTCGGGATGTAGGGTCTCCCTTCTCCTATGAACATACACCACTCTAATAAGGAGGATATAATCCCCTGTGGATGGGTGATTCCATTCCTATGGAGACGAGTGGTGTAAATAATGTTTGAGCTGGGGGGACCCTTCTTGAGAGGCACGAGGTCGGGTCACAGTTCGACGTCATGTGTTGAGGACGTGGTGCATGGTAGTTTAACGTCCTACAGCTCGGACGAGGTGGGTTCACTCCGAACCCCTAGGACATACATAACTGGTACCCTCTGGTCCTTGTGGAAGGGAAGGTACCAGTAAGGCCGTTGTTAAGGGGGGTTGTGGAACGAACCATCAAGGGGTCCACGTTAGAGTGGCTATACGAAGAAGCAATAGCCGTTAGCGTGCCTATGCGAAGAAGCATTAGGCGAAGCAATGCTACGAGTGGTATTGTCCATGGGACTTTGAAATAACATCGCGCAAACCTTGAGGGTCGCACAAGAAGAGGAATTGCTAAGCAAAAGAGTGTCCTTCGTGAAGTGGAGTTCCTTGGCCTTAGCATGGAGCATAGGTGTGAGTGGATGGTGCTTCGCGAAGTGGAACAGTGTTCACGGAGCACTGCCTCGCGAAGAAGAGGTGACTCACAAAGCAAGGTCCTGAGACGCAGTGTGCTTCATGAAGTGTAGCAACCCTGCCTTAGCATAGGAATCAATAGTACAGGTTGGGTGTTTCGCGAAGCATAAACGCTCCGCGGCTGCCCGGGTTCCCTTGGGAGACCCCTTCCTTCGCGAATTCCCTTGAGCTTCGCAAAGGGTATCCCTCTCGGAAGAGGGGCTCAAAACGAAACAAATAAAATGCGTCTCACGAATTAGATGTACCTCGCTGAGCTCATGATTCCCGGGTCAAAGAGTGCTTCACGATTCAGGAGAGGAGAAGCCGAAAGGACGGATTGTCCGTCCTCAGGACTCAGGGGGAGTCCAGTATTTATAGGGAAGGGGCGCCGGGAAGCAGAACTCACGCACCGCCTCAGGTGCTTCGCGGCGCGCTCGAGAACGTCAAATGCGTTCGTGGAGCTTTACCTCCTCTGGGGATTCGCGACGGGCTCACGAACATCAAATGTGTTCGCGGAGCATTACCGCCTCTGGAGATTCGCGGCGGGCTCGCGAACGTCAAATGTGTTCACGGAGAATTACCTCCTCTAGAGCTTCGCGGCGGGCTCACGAACGTCAAATGCGTTCGCAGAGAATTACCTCCTCTGGAGCTTCGCGAGGCCGCGATGATCGGGGCGCTTCGCGTTGGTGCGTCGCAGCAGTGCTTCGCGTTGGTGCTTCGCGAGGCAGCGCGCCAGCCTTCTTTTTCGTTCCTTCCTTTCGGGTCATATTTTGGAGCCAACAGAAGTGTTGTAATTATTTTGTATTAATTTAATGAAAATAATGTGGTATTTATTTTACATAGTGGTAGAGGATAAATAAATTATTAAGGAAGAAAGTTAATGGAATACTTATAAGATAAAATTGTATGAGAAGATGTGATACTATTGAATAACATTGTGCATTGATATTTATTTAAAAATTATCTTTTTTAAGTGTGTTTGAGTTTATAACTAGGTTCTTTAATAACAATGATTTTACCAATTTTCATGGTATTTATAGAGTGAAATGGGTAACATGTATATCAATAATATTTTAAAATAAAAAATTTTCCCCTAAACTACTAAATGAACCAATAATATTATAGTATTTATTTTTCACACATTTCCAAAATGTTAATCCACTCATTGACATTTTAGTGTATACAGCTACGTGAAAATATATTAATGTTGGAAAAAAATTATAGATATTATTTCAATAAATTGATATATGTTAATGTTGGAAATAGTAATTTAGAATTAGATAAAATAAATAAGGTTTTAAAAATTTTAAATAGTTTATAATTAGAAATGAATGGGATTATAATTGGGTTAATGTTAAATATGTACATAGAATCAAGAGATGAATCTAATTTGGAGAT
Source organism: Viscum album (assembly GCA_963277665.1). NCBI lineage: Eukaryota > Viridiplantae > Streptophyta > Magnoliopsida > Santalales > Viscaceae > Viscum > Viscum album. The sequence continues at coordinate 105,775 of CAUJRU010001273.1, read as the reverse complement.
GGTATAAGGTTTAAGAAGATACTTGATACTATTTTTAGAATTCTAATTTTTTTAGAAAATTATTTTAACAAAGAAGAATATTTTATAATGTAAATATGGTGTTAGAATATCCCCTCACTGAGGTGTAAATTTTATTGACGATAAGACTCAAGAATCCAATGATAAAGGAATATAAAATGAAATCTAAAGTCTAAAAATATATTTAATGATTCAATTTTATTTTATTGAATAATTTGAGATAATAAGTACATGAATCAATATAATTTGTTTAGGAAGAGAATAATATAATCATGGAGTATTATGATACATTATTTAGTTATTATTATAAACCAAATACTAATAAATATAATGATATGATGAATACATTAGTAATTTTATTTTATTAAGAATTTATATTGATTTTTATAGAGAGGAATGAAAACAAAGATGGAAGAAATAAGAGAATAATGATACCTAAAGGTGTATTTTTTCATACGTATAGGAACACATAGATACCTGATATAGATATCATATATTGATTCATACTATGTAATTTTTCTATAACATTGTATAATTTAATAAAAATTAATGTGTTTATTTTAGATTATTTAAACAAGGGAAGACTATTTATGTTATTATAAGGTTTTTTGAAGAGATTAAATTAATAAATGGATCTAGGTAAGAAGACTTATGATATATTTGTAATACCATTCTGATATATTAATTATATTTAGTTCTAGATCATCCCTCCACTACATAATTAGTTAATTTTTTTAAGTGTTTATGAAGGATTTGAATAAATTCATAGGGAGATATGATGTTTTGTTTTAGTAAAATTGGTGATTCATTGGGTTTTTTAGAATAATATTTAGCGAGAAGTAGGATATTTTCAAAAAGTATAGATATTATAACTATAAATCTAAATTTTTAATTCATTTTTAAGAGTAACTATATATTTGTTATAAATGATTAAGTCAGAGAATGAGATATAGAATTTTGGAATGTATCAATGTGTATAAATAAGAAGTTATTATTGAATAATATATAAAAGTAAATTTAAATATATAAAAATCTCTAATAATAATGGGAAAATTATTTTTCCCCATGATAGTAATGATGTTTAAAACTATAAATGTAATATTTTCTCATCCATAAGTAGGAATAAATCTACTAATATATATGTGTGCTTTTGGGTTCTGAAGGCTGTGTAAGATAAAATAGTAGTTTCAAATGATTACTTAGCGAAGACTAAATGATTCATAAGATTTTAAAAAAAAACTTATGTAAGATTAATATATTTTATCATAAAAAACCATAAGAATAAATTTCACCTTTCATTGGATGAGTTAGATTATATTTGATAAATTATAATATTAATTTTATTTTTACGAGTTTTGTAAAAAAAATTAGTATTTTTAATGTGTATATAAGTATAATCTAGAAGATGCATAGGAGTAATTTCGAGGCTTTTAGGGTTGTGTTTGTATAATTTAGTGTGTTTAAAATATAAATTAATTTATATTTTTTCAACTTCTTAAATATTAATTCTTAATGAGTGATAGACATATAAATGAGTTTTTAGGATAATCTATTTATGTGATTTTAAAATTTACGGTCTAAAGTTTATAAAATAGTAAAATATAGGCTTGGATTGGATGATAGAATAAATATTTTTCCCCAAAACATGGATTAATAATTTTAATGTTTCTTTTCTATGTGAAGAGTAAAATATAATGGGTATTATTAACCATAATTAAAATAAATATATGTATATATTTTTAATAAACAATAGACAAAATATTTGAGGAATATTTTGATTCAATAAACCATGTGGTTTTAAATGAATTTATTAATATTTTGAAGGGAATTTTTTTTCTATTTAATAAATTATTTTTTCACCTTTTTATTAAAATATTAATTTCATTATTTTATAGTTTTTTCATGGAAAAAATAAAACCAAAATATCTCACATATAATATTATAAAATATTTCTTAAGGAGATATGGAAACTTGAATAGATATAGATGTTGGTTTCAAAGGATGGTTTTGTTTCCATATTCAAAATATTAAAGATGCATGTGTTAATGAGATAAAATTATTTTAAATTTTATAAAATACTTAGTTGCTTATAATTCCAAAATATTATCATATACTAGCTTAAAATAAAATTCATGATAATTTAGAAGGAGTACATGTGATTTCATTGATGGGATAAGGCATCATTTATTGAAATAAAACATACAGAATATATAGTTTGGCTTGGGATGATTATAATGAGGAGAATATATTACCACTATTAATCAAAGGGTTAGGTTCTTGGATATCAATAAACAACTTTTCATAGTAGTCATAAATTTTGTGATACATTATGGGAATATCTATTTTGAGAGAGTAAATAAAATATTTTATTTATCACTATATATGATTTTGAGAGAAGGAGAATATTTTATAGTAAAAAAGATGGAACTATATCCACTTATAATATCTATTTCATTGAAAGAATATAATGAAATAATGTTAATATATTGTCAAATAATATTTATCTGGTAGAGATATTTCTACTATTTAGATATATAGTCAACTCACATTATGAAGATTTGAGCTCCAATAGTAGTATGCAATAAAGAGTGTATAAAGAAAATAGAATTCAATAGAGAATTAAATATGATGATTTGATGAAATGTTAATTTTCTATCCACTATAATCCTTGAGACACCCTAATGTAAAAAAATGAATAATCCTTTCCAATATAATGCATGAAGTATAGTAAGAGGGGTTGATCCTTTTGGCATAGTACACATATCCTAATTATATTAAGGGTAATAATATTTAATGTGTAGTTTACAATATTGAATCTTGATTCCACTTAACTAGAGAGAATAATTTATTTTTAATCATCTAAAACAATCATTAAATTCTCTTTATATGGTTCCCCTATTTTTTTTAATTAAAATCATGTTTTGAAATTTATTTTTTGTGTGATCGGTGATGATGGCTAGAGAGATTTAATGTGTTACATACAATAGGGGAAAAATTCTATTTAGGATATGGATTTCAAGGTGAAGATTTATAATTTTATATGAACCCAAATCCACACACCCCACCCCCACCCCTCAACTTTCATCAGGCAATTTTTGTAAAAACAGTTACTATTATTACTACAATTGTATATATTACTAGTGTTGTTCTTTGTTTATGTATTTTGATAAATTTTCATTATTATCGATTTTTTTAGATTACTTATAGAGAAAAATGGGGTAGCCCAATTTCCCCATATCTTCTCTTTTGTGTGTGAATCATCCTCTAAATATTATTTTCTATAATTATCTTATTCCTCCTTTCTCCCACAGAAATAATTCTCTATGATAAATTTTGATTGATTGTTCTGCACATCCTCATTTTATTTTATTCATTATTTTCCACAATTTCTTTTTCCTGTATAAATGTTTAGATATATATATATATATATATGATAATATTCTGAATTCACGAAGGGACACGAGATCAATATCGGGCCTTCAAAATTTGGGTTATAAAATACTTTGGGATGTTGCTTCAACTCATGTAAATGTTATGGGTCACTTTTTGTCAAATTGTTTAACTAATGACGTCTTTTCATGGAATCAAAGAGATATTTCACAATTTAGTTACTATAATTATTCTATATCACTGAGTGATTAATAATTAATAGGGTTTAAAAATAAATCCTTGGGGAATTTACGTTAAGACTACTTCAATTTCGTTTCTTACTATTAATACTATATTTATGCTTCATACTCTTGTAATTAATCATCAAAAAATGGGAAAATATTAAATAAAATTACATTTATGTTTTCATATATATATAAACAATTTATTAGTTAATTAAAAAAATGTTTCCCTATGATAAATTAACATATGATATTACATGTCTATTTTTATAGTGAATTTTATTAGTGATTACATTGTAAATTCATTAAATATAAATTAGGGGATGTGGTTATTATTTTAATTAATTTAATACTATATTTTACATATGTTAAAAAGGTGGTATTTATCTTAAATAAAATTTTGGTCATTTTATCCCCAAATATTTAATGTTTATTTTGAATTTTTGAAATATATATTTTTAATGTACAATTAAATGATTTTATAATAATTTAATAGTTCATAACATAGAGTGAGATTAAATAATTCCTTAAATTATTTGTGATATATTTTATTATATTTTATTTTATTTTTCCATTAATGATTCTTGAAAAAAAATATTTCATTTATTATATGTTTACTGTATTCAATGGGGATACATTGGGTGATTTAGATTGATAACATGATGTATGGTGTATGTGATTTGACCTTATGAGGGTCCAATAACATTTGTAGACATAGTTTACCTCTTATTTTGATCATGTAATTACATACTTTGGTAGGTTTACTTTTCAATTTCATTTATTCAATTTTTCTAAATAAAATGAAAATTAAATTCATTAATTGATTCACATAAGGTATTATTATATATATGAAAAGTTGGTTTTGGTGTGTGTGTTAAATATTTTTAAAAATAAAAATTATTTTCTTTTCTATTGTAATCATAGAATCACACAATGTAAACCTTCTTATAGTTTTCTTCATTCCTTTATGTATAAATTGAAATAAATCAACATATCTTTTAGGTTTTGAGGTAGAAATGTGATTTCAAGTGTGGAATTAGTGGGAAATATAGATTTTACCATATTGATTTAATATACTAACGTGTAATAGAAATAATAACTTGGTCACAATATACATTGATCATTATGTTTTATTTTCATTTAGTTTATTTTATATTTTAAAATAATTATAATAATTATATAAAAAATTATGTAGATTTACAATTTATTTTTCGAATATTAAAAATGATTCAAAATTTTAAGGTTTTTCATGTTAAAAAGAAGTTACAATGGATGAATTTTTCATGGTATGTAATTATTCCAAAATTTATATCTCTTTTTACACTCCCATATAAGGTTTCATCCCTCATGTTTAAATTTGATGGTTTTTATTTTCTTCATAATTATGATTGACATGGTTTTCCCGTAGGTCCAATCAATTTTCTCAACATCATAATTATTGTTTTACCTATTTTATTAAAAGGATGTCACAGTTTTTTTGATTCATGTGATGCACTCTCGGGTAGCTTTCCCTATATTCCCTATAAATTGTGTTCGATGAAATTTTCTACATCACCAGTCTTCATTCATTGTATTTCATTGATTTCTCAATAGTGGGATCATAATAATGAATTATAAGATATGTCCTTTTAGAAGAAATATCCAGGGTCCCATTATATAGGTACTTATCCTTACACATTAATAAGTGGTGTTAAAAATTCGTTTATTCTCTAACAATTGGAAATTTCCGTGAGATCTTGTCATCTTATTTGGGAATCACTAATGCATGTTCTAGTAGTGTTTAATCATTAAACTAAATTGTTTCATTTTCTTTCATTGTAGATTATATTTTACATTTAATTATTCAGTTCCCTTTGTTAATGAATATATGTCTATATATTTTTTGACCTACATGTTTAGAAATATTGGGACTGTTATTAATTTTCATCATATGTATATATTTATTAGTCTCTCAAACTCAAGGAACATGGGAGTAGAAATATTATATATCTCATATCTATTATGTTTTTCTAAATTATTTATCTATGATATGCACTTCAGGAAGCTACTTCCAAGGTCTAAAATATGGTTAATTCTTTTAATTGATTATGTTATCTAATATGGTGGCAAAATTTTAATGATTAAATAAATTGATGCTGAGGTTATGTTTTGGGTTAGGAAAGAATAATATTAATGATCATTGGTGTTTCTTTGGGTGTCTGGTGTATAATAGCACATAGGTAAAAAGATATTCTCACTTCTATGGTGTTTTATAAGATTCTATTTGTAAGGTATTGATCATTATTTGTTGGAGTTAATGATTAATTTTCACGATGATGGTTTGAGGTTTGGAATATGAGATTATTCCATAGATTGTATAAAATTGTGATAGGGTCACAACAACTATGATGACGTTCCTTATTCATTTCATACGGTGTTTTCATGGGATTAGAATTACATAATGCATGTGAACGATTCATCTAACTTGGATCCAACCATCCATCCAATAGTTTATTTTTTTATTTCACACCATTCTATCTAGATATCCCTGGTTGGTATCTATATAGGATCATCTCTATGTTTTCACATATCTTTTTTGGGTAATTTTTTATATACATGGTTTTTTTGTATATGATACTATTTATTTGTTCCAACATAATCATATAGTGGTTTATTAATAATAAAATATTATTAAAATAATTATAACTCATGATAGAAAATTTTCCAGAACCAAATAGTTCCCCTTCACTAATAATTAGTATACTCAAATGTTTTTGAGAAACATATTTTATTTGAATGATATTCCATATTAGGTATAGGTTAATATATGATGGTTTGATGAAAATGGTTTTATTCAAATGGTTGTGAAGTTGATCTGTTGAAAGGTTTATAGATTCTGTGGTCAACACCCATGAAATACATTTAAAAATACCAAACTACTATATTTATTTAGAGACTCGAGTTACCAAGGATGATTAAATAACATGACATTTAATTTTACCCTTTTAATATTTTATTTCCATATTATCTATTACAATATAAGGATAATTTTCTTGAGAGTTCAATTACCATGACAAATGTTGATTGAGTCATATGTATAATGATAAAATCACCAGAATATAGACATGTGCATGATTTTTGTTTTGTGGTATATTGAATTAATAGGATGCAAATATTGAGAAGTATATTACATATATAGAATCTAGAAAATAATATTTTTCAGAGATATGTAATTAATTCATCTCTAAGTAAATATTTTATAATCCCTAACTAATAAGAACAAAATATGGTTATGGTAATTAATATATCAAATTATTTTATTATAATGTGGTATGATTTGTTTAACTATTTTAGTGAATTTTTTAGAAGTATTATTTATAGTTAAATGTTCAGTAAATTTGATAAAATGAAACTCTATGTAAAACTATATGTCTTTACCAAAAAAATAGTATTTTTTTATATTATATAATATGTTTTAAATAAAAATTAGTTTAATAAAAGGGTCATGTAATTGTGTTATGCGTAATTGGGTTATAAATATTTATTCTAAAATTGAATATTTCCCATAATAATTCCTTATTTTATAGAATAATCTAAATCATTGAAAATGTTTATTTTTATCTTAAATATATTTTGAAAATAGAAAATGGTTATATGTTTTTGAAAAAACTCATTTCAAACTACTTTTAGGTATATCCTATTCTTAATAATAAAATATAAATGATTGAAGGGAATTTTAATGGTGATAGATTTTCATAAAAATTTAAATTATGTTATGTTTGGATACAAAAAAATTAAAATTTTCAAAAATGGAGTTATATTTTTCAATATATTTTTGGTTCACTTTTTTAGATTAATTTATAAACAAATTATAATTAACTCAATTTGTGAAAAGTCTTTGAGAGTTTACTCTGTTTAATTATATTATTTTCTAAATAAATTATAAATTCTGGGTTTTTTTTCATATTCAGTTACACGTATATTTAAAATATTTTAAACATGATACCCTTGAGTTGATGTTTTAAATTTCTTATTGTAACACCCCAAAATTATAATATAATAACATTATATCTGTTAGCATGTATGAAATTAAAAACCAAGAATGTATGGGAATATAATATCCCCGGACTTCACAATATATTTTCCATTATAAATAAATTCAATCTATGTTGAATCCTTCAACTCACGCAATATTGTATTACAATTCTTTACATGAAACAGTGAATTTATTCAGTATGTATTATTACATGCAAGACTGATTTATAAAAAGAAACAATATTTTATTTAAATATTTTTAATTAATATAATATGATACATCCTAGACATTAAATTAGCAGTTAATAATATTATTGACATACTTATAAAAATATAAGTCTAATAAAAATATAAAATGAATTAATCAGTTAACAATTTATTAGAAATGACATTTTAACAAACTTGATTTTAAAATAAATATTTTTATATTCCAAAAGCTCTGTTGTATAAATAAATTAATTTAATTAAAATTATTGAATGTGATTAATGAAATATATATTTAATATATTCAATCAAATATTTTTTATATTCATCCAATTAATTTTATAGGCATAAGAGAAGAATATACCTAATTTTACTCTTAAAAACCCATATTTTTCTAAATATAGGTTTTCCCATTAAAATAGAGAAAACATTTTAAATAAAATTTTTGGTGTTTTATAAAATTTATTTGTCAAAATATAGTTTTTTTTAATCCAAAAAATAATAATTACTTATCAGTTAGTTTTTTGGATTTTTCATAGATGATTCATTTCTTGATTAATAGTGAAAAATTATGAATTTTAATCCAAATATTGTTTTGCATATAATATATTTATAATATTAAATTATATTTTTGATTGATTTTAAAGAATAATTAATAAAAATTAGTTTCTATTAATCCAATTTAGTTAATTTTAATAATTTTCACAGTGATATTTTATTAAAAATATTAATCTTCATAATATCATTACAAAAAACCCAGCTTTGTCCTCCTGTTTGCGGGATTAAATAAACATTAATATATTCCACATATGTGATAAAAAATCCAAAAATAGATACCTTATTTTTAATACAAATAATATTTAATTTATAATAAGTTAAACATAGTTTTTGACAAAAACAATTACATAAAGTGATTAAACATAACAACATCGATTCAAATAAAAATTAGCTTAACAAGGGGCCAAACCTTAATCTTAAGGGAGAAAATGAACTTTAAACATGTCTAAAATCAATTTTAATGTCATTTTAATCACTATCCCTAAATATATATAATTTTGTTAAGTATGGAATCTAGGTCAAATGGAAAAAACGAGGGTGTAATTCCCTTTCTAAAATTTTCGGTTTTGCCACTCCTATTCCACCTCTATAAAAAACTCACCCATCCCACATATTCACACTTATTAATCAATTTTCCTCAACCAATTAATATGAAATTAATCTCCCAAAATCCATACCCTCAATCTAGAATCATCACCTTGTGAATAAATCAAAAAAAGGAACCCATTTAGGGAAATCCAAAAAGAGTTACCCCAAAACAGGTAACATTCTCCAACTAGCATTTATGTATTATTTGTTTCTCCACCACATGATTTCACATTAATTCCTTTTTATATAAAAATAAAAGTGTACTAAATATAATTATTTGTTTTTATTTTATGATTTCTTAAAATACCTATATACAATTTCATCAAATGGGTAATGAACTAACCATTCATGTATGAAAAACTTCCACCTCCGGAAACAATGTTTTTCTTTTTTCCATGACCACATCTCAGAGTTAGACAATATGATAGAAACACTATTTATATATAATATATATTCTATTTATAGTATCCTTATTATTTTTTATTTTTATATAATGCATAACTTTATGTTCTCCATTTTTTTTGAATACGGAAACATCGTTTGTGGAAGTGTGGGCTACCAAATCCTTAATGTGATTTGATTGGTTCACACTATAAATGGAACACATGATGGATGGTTTTAATAAAATTATTTTATATTTAGGAATAATACAATAAAATTTATTTATAATATACAAATATATCATTAATTTTTTTTATATATATAAATATATATGTTAATGAAGTAAAAGTTGCGTTCATGTGTACGTAAGGCATACTGTCTACAGAGACACCATATTTCATTTTCATTTCAAAAATATTATCGATTATTATAAATACATATACCATGAATACATTTGATATTTTAATTTTTTTTAAAATTATGAATATGATGAATACATTGTCTATTTATTATGAATAACTACTAATAAGTCAAAATATACTAAAAAGGTAGAAAATTAACTTCCAAAATAGTAAAAATGAAGAACGAATATTAAAAAAAGGTAGTAAGATATTATATGAATATCATATTTGATGATATAAATTTGAGTATGGTTCCATTATGAGTTATCATAATGATTATAACCATTATAAATAATCATTAAAGAAATTCACCTAGAAAGAAACAATGGGTAAGTGATGTTCATCTCACTTTTTTACATCTATGAGATAAATGTCATATTCACCCATTAATTTTGTATGTAGTTTATCTACTATCAATTTTTATATATATTTATAATTATTTTTATATATTAATAGTATTTTATTTTCCATTCTGAATTATTTAATTTTTTCATATTTTAAATGAAAGCTACTAAATTGTCAATAATTTCATAACAAGATAAATATGAATTGCGTTATATTATATCCTTTAAGTCATTAAAATTTTAATATTATATGTGAAATCAATTTGAATATTATTTTTCATTAAAATTATATTATTTGTATTTATATTTAACACACATAATCTATTCATTGATCAATTATCACTTGAATGTAATGATCATTTTAAGGGTCTACTATACAATCTCATTTTATTTGGTATTGTTTACAGCTGAATTTATATTTGAAGAAATTATTTGATAATTTTCAACCAAAACCATTAGTTTACAATCCTATTGTTATTCTCGTACTTTTTAAAGTATTAGTATGATTTTACCATCTTTAGTTCTCAAAATGATTGAGAAAATGTTTTTAACAAAATATGACTTCATTTCTATCATTAATCGGATAACTTATTTTCTTTTAAATCCCATATTTTCTAAAATGGAATTCAAAAAATTTTAGCCTTTACACAATTATTTATTAAATACATCTTGAATTTTTTTTCCTTTTAATAAATTTTTTATTTAATCTTCTTTTCTATTTCATAATAACTAAATTTTTTAACCTCTTTACTTTGCAAATGGAAATTTATTTTTACCTTATATGACATGTCTGAAATTAACATTTTTCATTTTTTCCAGTCTTCATTTTCATGTTTAAAATGTTAATTTTTAAATAATTTGTTTATGTTTATATTCAAATTAAATTATTTTCGATTTTTTATAGATGAAAATTATATTTTCATCCCAAATTTATTTAAATTATATTTTTATAGTATTTTGATTCATCAACGTCAACAACCCATTATTTTAGTACACATGGGATATATTGTGTTAATAAAACCCATATTCTTCCTCTAGATGGTTTATGATTCCTTTGAGAAAATATGGTATCATCAACCGATTCCTTGATTCCTTTTACTCCAAATAAAATATTTTATTTCCTATGATCATTGAACATTAAAAATTCCTTAATTATACATATAATTTATCATGGATATATTCATTTATTAAATCATTTAGCATTTTACATAAGGTTTTTACTATGATTGTTATTTGATTTACTGATGAAATATTGATAAATCAATATCCTTTAATCTATATTGATATTTGATCAGGGCTATTTCTTTTGAATTAAATAAATATTTAATTATATAAAGAATACATTGGATGTGAGATACATAGTTTGAAAACCATTTAAGTAATCCCGTCAATGAATCAATAGTCTTATGAAAAAATATATGTTGGAAAAATAACCATCGATTTTGTTTCCAAGATTTATAGATGCCACTCTTCCTGTTGATATAAATTTTCTTGTGAAATCTATTGATAGTATTTTGTAAAAACAACTTGTGAGGGGTTTTCATGGTAAAATCATCATGTTACTAGGAAACACGAAATCTAAAAACAATCAATTTCATTATTTCAATATTCAGATATTATTATCTAAGAGGTTTTTTCTTTTACAATATCTATAAACTGTTTTCACTCTTAGTTCATTGATTAAATTTCATGAATTTTAGTTATTTTATTTGACATATGGATTGTGAATTATGAAATGATTTTCATTGAATGTCTCTATAGTAATAATCTTGATATACTGGTTATTCAATCTCTATTCACTTTATTGATTATATGGAATTTTTTTTCAATTATTTATAATTTTATATTGATCATTCTCATTGATTCAATATTTTTCTTTTGTACATAACCCTTTTTGAACATTTAGGGTCAACCTTATTTTGTTTCATTTCATGCAATAAAATTATAGCATTATCAAAGATATGAGTGGAATGACTTGTTGGAATGATGTTGTCCTATAAATAATTTTTTTGGGTTGTAATTAGTGTATCTATTTGTAATAACTGACTCGTGTATTTATGTAGTTTACCATGAGTAATAAACATTATTTCTTATAGAATTTATTCTTGATAATAATACCAATGCAATGGTAGAAGATACCAATTCTGGGAATTCTAGGGGAGGGTCACTATAGATAGAATCAAATAATTTTTACTATAATCCTTCGGAACTAGATATAGAAAAACATATATTAGAGATTATAAACCACATGTAGAATTTTCTGATAATTATGAAGGAAAATAAAAAAGTTTTGGTAGGATAAGGATTTTATGGTAATTCTAGAAATACATCATTGTATGGGTACTACAACTGGATGTGGCTATGAAAAAGATATACATATGTGTAACAAAATAGTCTTGGTTTATTAGGCCTGACTCGCGTGTATCCTAGAACACAACAATGTACCTTACTGCACATCTGTTTTGACACTCTAAGGAGATAATCTTAGGATAATTGACATTATCATTAAAAATAATTATGAAGTATTTGAATAGATAATGAAAATTAATGATTTAGGTTAATCCTTAGACCATGAATGAAACTATGCCAAAATAAATGGATGAATTATATTTGTTTTGGGGTTGTATTAAAAACTATAGTGAAAAGGTTATTAAATGATTAAATTTCTAGGATTTCTATAATACTAAAATTTGAAATTATTCTAATATAGTTTCAGAAAAAAAATCTGTTATGCCTGGTGAGAACCCATCAAGTATGCGAAGGACACAGAGGTCTTGGACCCATCACTAAAGCACGATATTGGTTTCAAACCAAGCACTGGCCTAAGTGATGTCTTGGTTAATGGTAATTTTTTCTGGTTAAAAAACATTATGAAATTTTTTTATGATAAACCGGTATGGTTTTTTTTAAGATTAGAGATTAATTTACTAACCAATTGTCTTTGAAGAATAGTTAAAGACAATTAGTTATATATTTAACTATTTTACAAGAATTTAAATTTTTTTAAAATGTATTTTAGTGCTTCAGTCATCAATGTTAAATTTTGGATGAATTGATAATTGATCAAAGCACAACCAAAGGAGAAAATATGTTTATATAAATTTCTAAAGTATATTTTCTTATGTTCTTACTTATTAAAATAATTATTCATCATTAGTAAAATGATCAAACAGATGTATTCCCAATAGATTTGTTGTTTCTAAGCCGACAATATTTTAAATCATCATAGAATTATGGCTTTCAGTCCCTCAACATTCCTATGAACATTCACTTGTTTTTTACTTTTTACCTCAATCAATCCCTATACATATTTATTCTTTTTCTCCATGTCCATATTTTCCCTTTTCACTAATGTTCTTCTACTTAGTTACCTATTAACATGTCACTATTTATGACAATTTTACTTCACATTCTCTCCAATTATGAAGACATTTTATTTTCTCTTCTCATGAGGAGATATTTTAGAAATGGAATTTTCAAATATCAAAAACTAAATTTTTTTATATCATGGTTAAATTTCTAGTAATAAATTTAATTTAGTATGGTATAATGTAATGCCCCAAAATTCTAAAATAAGAAAATTGTTTTCGATAAAGTGTATTCCACCAATAACAATGACTTTATGAGAATATAATATCCTGTGACATTACAAAATAATCAATATTTCAAATAAATTAAATATATGAAATATTTATAAATTCACACAATACTGTGTTATCTCGTGTTACATGAAACAAATAGTTTCTTTGATAACTTTTCTTTTATGTACGATCGAGTTTTACTAAGAAACAATATATTATTAAAATAAATTTTTAATATAATAAGATATAAAAAATCCATTAAATTAGTTGTTATAAACAGAATTAACTTAGTTATGAAAATATATGGTTAAGAAAAATATTAAATTAATTCATAGGTTACCATTAAAATATAAACCAATTGAATATAAAGAAATATTTTCATACTCCTAATATAATATTGTCTTAAAAAATAATATTTATTACATTAATCTAATCAAATTAATCAAATATATATTTCAAATATTAAATATAATATTTTTATATTCATCCATTTGATTTTAGATTCATTAGATAAGAACAAACTAAATTTTATGCATAAAAGTCAATATTTTATTAAACATAGTTTTACCAAATTTTAATGGATATCCTATTTAAAAACAAATTTTTAGACCTTTTATAAAATTTTTATATTAAAAAAACTTCAAATATTAATATAAAAATTATATTATGGTTAATTTTTTTCAGAGATTATTTTTTATTGATGAATAATGAAAAATAACGAATTTTAATTCAACACTGCTTTTTATCAGTTTTTTTATAGGTTTAATCTAATTTTTTCATTGTTATTAAGGTTTAATTAGATAAAATGTATATATATAATTTATTTAACCAAAATATTATTTAATGTGAATAAAAATAATTTCCACTATTAAGAGATAAAATATCGTAATATTTGAATAAAATTTATTCCTAACGTAAAAAATGACCTGGATTTTTGTCAAAAGTAATTTTCAGTCTTTATTTTGACTTGATACTCAATTGGATCAAATTATTTTAGCGATTTTATCCTCTATTCATGGGAATGACATGGAAGTAATTCCCTTTTCATAAATTTACAAGACTGCCATGCCACCTCCACTATAAAAAGGTACTCACACCTCAAACATATTAAAACCTCTCAAGCCCATTGGATCACTCAAACACATCTAGAATATGATAAAAACATCCCTAAAAAACCTATAATCTTAATCATGGTGAGAAAAAATATGGATTCCATTTTTCGAAAACTTAAAGGAGATACCCAAAAGGAGGAAACATTCATTAATATGTTTTTATTTTTAATTTTTTATGCACCACAACATTTATTATTATTCCATTATTATATAATGAAAAAAATTAATTTTATTTATAATTAATTTTATTGATTAGTATTTAACCTTCACCTAAACATACTTCAATTAAATTGGTATCAAACATACCATTTTTTATATAGGAAACTACCACCTCAAAAAACAATGTTGTTCGTTTTTCTTTACCACCTATCATTGTGTAAAATTATGATAGAAACAATGTTTTTATATTATATATATAATATTTATAATATATTTATTATTATATAATTTATATACAACACATACATTTATGATTTCCATTTTGTGGGTACATGATAACATCCTTTGTAGAAGTCTTGACTACCGCCTTCTCAAAGAAATGTGATTGGTTCACACTATATATAGAATGTATAAAAGATGATCTTACAAAAACTATATGAAATATATATGATAAGTGAATTATAATATAATTATATATATCATTTTATTTTTGATATTTTAATATAGAAATTAAATTAGCGTACTGTTCATGCGAATGTATGACCTACCATCATTATGATTGATGCATTTCATTTCCTATCTCGAAATTTAATGTATAAATAAAAATAATTACATATTGAATAAATATGAAATTTGAACCATATTTTAAATTATTTATATGTCAAACCCATTATATAATTAATAAGAACAATAAGTACCAGGTCAAAACATACTTAACAAAATAGATTATTAACACACGAAATAGTGAAAATGAAGTAATATTATTTACAAACATGTAATGTAAATATTAAAATATGATTATATATGAAATTATAAATATAATTATGGATGTGGTATATATATTTTCCATTCTTAAAACTTTTATAAATAACGATAAAGGATGTTCATCTGATAGGAAACAGAATGTATTGGATATTCATCTCACTTTTTTCATATGTGACAGAAATGTAATATTCGCCGCTAAAAAATTTTGAGAGGTGTATCAGATTAAAATTTCGATATATTATATCATTAATTATTTTATATTCATGTTATTTCCTATTTAAATTTGAATTATTTCATTAAATGATATTTTAATTAAAATTTACCAAATAGTAAAGAATTTCATAACCTGATACATTTTCATAAGGTTGTGTTTCTACCTAGTTGTTTTTAAAATTGTATGATTATGGGTTTAATATTTTTTTAATATATATTTTATTAATTACACATGTTTTTTTAATTTATATTTTAAAAACATAATCTATTCATTGAACAATTATCAATTCAATGTTATGATAATTTTAAGGTGAGAAATCACGATCAAATTTTATTTCGAGATTACTTACACTTGAATTCCCATTTTAGGAAATTATTTGATCAACATTTAGAAAAACCATTATTTATCTTTTCATATGTTTATTCATGATATGTTTCAAGTATTAGAATCATTTTTACAGAACATGGTAATCAAAATGTTTAAAAAATGTTTTTATAAAAATGTTACTTAATATCTCTCTTTAGTCGGAGAAAAATTTTTCTTCAAAAACCCAATTTTAAAAAAAGGTTTTAAAAATTAATTTAGCATTTTCAAAATTATTTGTTAAATACATGTTTAAATTTTTTTATTTTATAAATTTTTTCAAAAGAATCATCTTATCTCAATCAAATCAAGTCACTTATTTTATTTTTTACCTCATAAATGGATTTTTTACCATGTTTGACATGTATGGATTTAACCATAGCCATTTTTTGAGTATTAATTTTCATTATTAAATGGATAATTTTTAATGATAACATATTTAATATAAGGACTCGGCCTTAAACCTTACTTAATATTGAATTAAATGAATAATTCACATTGAGGATCTTTTCAGGTTTAGAGTTTTAGAGAATTAGGACATAACTATTACTTCTCAAAAGATTACGAAGTAGAAACTTTTACTTAGCTTCCATAAAATAAAAACTCATAAAAAGAAACATGTCCAGTTCCATGTTTTAGGTTGCATGCCTTTCCCTTGATCCCATCCTTGACCCTATTCCACGTTAAGTCCTGTGAAAAACATTTAAAAAACTTGGGATGAGCATAAAAAGCCCAGTAAGGGATACAAAAAGAATGAAAACTGTTATTTTTTAAAACAACAAGTAAACCATGTATACTTTATCAATGTAATACTTTTCACCTTTTCGATGTAGTAAAAACTCTTCACTGAATAAAAGTTCATTACTTACCTTTCTGTAACCAAAAGATTACCATAAAACCCTTATAAGATCACATAACATATAAAGGTAACTTGGGACATACACATACTTATGTGGAATAACTATAAGGTTGACTTCCACAAATATCACTTAATGTAATATCCATTTGGCCAACTTCCATACATACTTATAATAATAGCCATACGGACGACTTCCATACCCAATGCATTGGAGGTTATAACGTAACCACCCGTCCTTGTATTCACGGCACCACCCATCATATGGTTTATCACGTAACCACCCGTAAAATGTCCAAGTACCATCATTACACATAAAATATTGAAAATATAAACATTTCAACAACATCATTTCATTTTCAATGAAGATAAGTAATTCCAAGATATTCAATTAATCAATCCATTTTCAAATATCATTAAAAGAGATTTTTGAATCAAAGTGTCCCATACCACATTGAAGCTTTTATTGGAATTATAATTTTAAAACATTAATTTCCATATAAATAAATACTGAAAACCATTTTGAAAACATGGACATTAAAGATAATGATTTAGAATAATAAATCTTTAAAGCATTTAAAACAATATTTTTGTTAATGATTTTTTAACAAAATGAGAGACTCTTGAATACAAATAATAGAGGAATAACATTTAATCTGAATATTATAATATCATGAGAATAAAGTGATCCATGATATAATATGTCAAAGGACAGTATACACACCATATAAGAGTGAATTGGTGTATAACATCAATGAAGTCTCAAAAGAAATGTAAAAATAGATGAAATCCATTATAAAGAAGGTATCCTTAAATTAAGGATAAATCAATCTCATAATTTTGTGTGACAAATATAAATACACCCAATATAAGTGGATATTATGTGTAAAAAAATAAAAGTTAATTCACACATATTCAAAGGATGACATATTCAATAACTAAATGTTGAACCCAAAGAAATCGAAATTGGGTTAAGAAGTTCCCTTCGTAAAATTTGACAGCCTAACAGCGTCACATAAAATTTTACAAAAAGGGTTGATGAGAGAGATAAAGGGGATCTCATCACTTAGACATAAAATTTACATAAATAAGGATATAGAAGAACATATACCAACATAATAGTATGTTAATTAAAAGACATAACAAAATAAGTCTTTAAAAAAAAGGAGGGTGAAAGGTTCCTTTACCGACATGGGTATCTTTCGAAACATATACCCCGTGAAAGAGGGACAATACAACATTGATGTAAATACTCCTAAATAAAAATATATTACACAAGGAGTAAAATAATGGGCAGTACATACACCACTCAAAGGAAATTTTGGAATATGTAGCATAAATCTCACGGGAATAAAAGTGAGATGAAAAATCCCTTACGAAAACTCGGCAGCCTAACGACGCCACTTAAAACTTCCAAAAATGGATTGATTAGATCAACTAGGATATCTAATAATATTAACATAAATTTTATAGAAAGAGGAAAATAAAATAACATACCCCAACATAACAAATAGAAGCTTAAAATAAGTGACATAAAGGAGAGTACTTAAAAAGAAAGAGAGAGGTTAGATATCTTACGAAAATTCGGCAGCCTAACGGCGCCACTCAAAACTTCCAAAATGGATTGATGAGAGAGAATAGGGTCTCTAATCATATGAACATAAAAATTACAGTAAGAGTAATATAAAATAACATCCCAATAACAAGAAAGATGGTCTTTAAAAGGAATGACATAAAAGAGCGACTTAAAAAGAAAGATAAGAGTAGGATCCCTTACCTCGGGTCGGACTTGACTCGATCGTTCTTTAACTTCATGAATAAAAAACTTGAGTTAATTTATACTTGATTAAGAACTTTTTTCAAGTTATTTATTACTTTTATATCAATTATTGACATGTTATAAACATTATGTAATCATTTAAGTTAATAATGTTTGTTTTGTCTATATTTGGTTCTTAAGTCAAAAGTGGACTTCTTATAATTACATGGTGTTCGTGTGGTCAAAGGTTCTTTATATCCAGAATGACATTCCTGATTTGGATATCATATATATCATATATATCCATCATATATATGTATTTATAATATTACATAATCATTTAGAGGTAAGAAATGAAATGCACCGTTCATCGAGACGGTAAGCCGTACGTACGCCTGAACGCTACTTTCATTTCTATGTCATATTAATGGAATTAAAACTAAATGAGAGATGTGTATATTTTTAATTCCAGAATTATATTCATCCTTTAGATGTATCATATATCATATATATCCATTATATGTACTTATAATAGTACATTACATTTGAGGATAAGAAATGAAATGCATCGTTCATGGAGACAATAACCCGTACGTATGCATTGACCCTACTTTCATTTCTATCTCATACTTTAATGGAAATAAAACAATAATGATATAAAGGTATATTATAATTCCAGTATAACATCATATATAATAACTTTAAATCCATCCTTTATACATCCCACATATGGCATTAACAAATCAAATCACTTTGAGGGGGCGGTAGTCTGCATTTCCTAAAATGAAGATATCGCGTATACCCATAATGGAAGCCATAATGGTATGCCACAAATGAAAAATACAAAAGCTTAAGTAAAACATAAAAATATTATATATCATATATAAACATAGTGACATCTTAATGGCCACCTTTGAAGGTGTTATATGAGTGTTGAACAATCATCGTTTCGTGAGGCAGAAATTCACCATCCACAGAAACAGTATTTTATTTAACCATTATATGAAGGTGTGTGTAAGTGTAGCTCGAATAAATCAAAAGAGAACAAGTGAAGACGTTACCTTAAAATCGGGTAACTCCCTCTGGTTTGAACCAAAAGGGTTTCTTGAGGAGATTCCTGCCTAAGTTATGGCTTCTAGGATGAGGAGAGGGATGTGGAGAGACAAAATGATCAGAGCAAGGCCGAACCAATGGCTTGAGAGGTGTGGGTAAGGTGGTAGTGGTGGGGGCCTTTTATAAGAGGAGAGAAGGGGCATTCTTGGTAAATTATAAAATGTTACTTTATTTTCAAATGGTTTTGGGATTTTAATGGTCCCAAATTGATATAATTCGAGGATATGGTGATAAGATTTCTAAATCCACCCATCCAATAGGTTTTTGACATGTGTAGGTCCTAGATTTTGCATTATCTTTCCATTTTATTTAAATCGTTAAATAATGAGGTCATCGCTAAATCATCATTATGTCATAATGAATTTAATTTATTTAATGTCTAAAAATTATAAAAAAATACTATGATGTAGGAAATCTATTTATCTTTCCAATGACTATTTATATTCAAAATTCTGACTTGTATAACCTCATGTAAAAATTGTTTTAGTAAAAGAAATCATGTTTGTAACATTTTTATTTTAACTTTAAATAAAAGGCATAAATGTCATTATCAAACCCATGGGGCTCCATGGGGTACCAAAAATAGACACATGGGTTGTATTGGTCGGCCATAACTCATCCAATAGGGTTAGGACATGTGTCAAGATATTTTCAATTTATTATAATATCATTTTTACCTTAAATCACACTAATTACCTTTAATCGCGATTAATAAAACTTAAAAGTTAATTTTCATCAAAAATTATTTTCATCCCATTGAACCAAATTTTACTTAACAATTAAAATCATTTAAATTGTATTTCTGAAATTCAAATCACAGAAGTGGTAAAGTCCCATTTAAACGAAAAATCAAAATTTGTAACGACCACTTTGTGGTTTCACTATTCATAAAAAATTGATGTTTTTCAGAAAAATACCAAAAATTCTCCCTAAGCTATATTTGATATTCCAAATTCAAAAATGATGTATATTTTACCAAATTCATAACGTAGAATTTTCATTAATTAATTTTATAATTAAACCCCACTGTTAAAACAAATAGCGTGTTTTTAAGAAACAATATCTTTCAAAAGATTGACACTCGTTTATGTCCAACCTTAAAGCGATATTAATTAAAATTACCACCACTAGATTAAATGGTAAAAATATATTCTATTTACACTTTAAAACCAATTAAAAAGTTAATCTAATCATATAAATAAATTATATTAAAAAGAGGTTTTGAATTAAAATACTACATTTTTCACTATTCATTAAAAATTTAACTTTTTCGGAATAAATACCAAAAATTTACACAAAGTAAATTATGATGTCCCAATTATAAAGAAGAATTTTATTTTGTCAAATATAACACATAAAATTGTCAAAAAGGGGATTTAAAAGAGGTTCACCATCAAAAGGCAACAGTTCGACATTTTAGTGAAAATTAGAGTATATAAGCCAAAAATTGAATTCTTTTCTTATTTTAAGACTTTATTTTTTTATTGGATAAATATAAAAACATATATAATCATATTTTAGTTATTTCTATTCATTTACGCCAATACAACGGCTACGTTCTAACTACCATTTAAAATAATATTATTTTATTATTAGAGTGCAATGTAAGATTCCCAAGAAACACGTTGTTGCGTATTGGGTACGCCATCGAGCATAGCATCCCCTTTAAAGTAATATTAATATTTTATTCACAAATATGGATAAATATAAAAATTTCATATTCTTTTTTTACCTGGGGTGTTACATCCTTCCCCCCTTTTGGGAATTGTGTCCTCGTAATTTTAAAATTGGGCTTGGATACTTCATTGAAATCCCCACATCGGAAAAGGAGTAAATTAAACTATCACTTCAAAAGAAAGAAAGGAAAGTACAAAGGTCACCCAATTTAACCCATACTAGGATTCAAAGTATGAAAATATGTAAATGGAGGAAAAAACAAAGGGTCATGTTCTGATGTGGAGTGATAGAAAACATGTTTAGGAGAAAGTTAACCACAAGAAAATTACAAACTTGTGATGGGTTAAACAGTATTCGATTCCCCAGTAGGAAACGTTAACAGACAACATTTATGTTTAAAGTTACTCTTCATTGAGGAATTTATTTTTGAGCCTAACTAAATCATAATGAAACATACTTACTTTTCATGTAGACTTTCAACTTTTACTAGATTCCTTAATCAAACTCATATTTTCTCCAAAAGACGAGTATTTAGGAAGACTTGTTTGCATTAAGATTACTAAAATCAATTTATAGAGAATAACCTAATCCAAAAAAGAGAACTATATAATTCCCATGTCTTTAAACTCTAACCAAAACCAAAACCAAAAAGGTTATTACAAGATCAGATAATCCAGAAAAGGATAACCCTTTATAAAAAGAAAATCTATTCTTAATCTCCAAAATTTGTCCAACAAAACCCAAAGTTCAACGAGGACCATTCGATAAACAATTTGTCCTTAAAATTCTTCAAACTAATCCAAACTAATATTGAAACCCAAATATTTGAAGGATTTAGTCACATATTCTTCCATGTTAAATCGTAATATTTATCTCCAAACAACATCAGTTTCACTTAATGTCCCGTATTGAAAAGTAATTAACCTAATCACATATCCCCCATGATAGGTTAATATATTTCCATAGATAACCCAAAATAAAATTACTCTTAATTCATAAAATCATCTAACTAAAAATAATCATTCAAACTAACCAGGGACTTAATGTAGTCCAGTGGTAGGCGATAAATACCAGTCGCACTTTGGTTGTTGGTTCGATTCCCGCAGCTTTGTCCGACGCGACGGGATGTCACACGGTCTATGTGTTGTTCTTTTTATAAAACTCCAAAAATAACCCTAACATGTTTTAACCTTAATAGTTTCCTTATACCTCTTATTTTCATCCAAATTTGTTACGGTCTCAACATCTTAATTCTTGATGTCTTATTTCACCACCATAAGATAAAATAAAACAATTCCCAAAAATAATAGCATCATACCTTGATCATGGAATCCACTTGGTTTCATCGTCATCTTGCTCACGTAGGTATAAGTACCATGTATTACAACAATGATTTAGAGATCCTCCTAGTTCATTTTCTTCCTCCATATAAATACACCTCGTACAACATGAGTCATATGGGTGTTCACAGAAAAACAGTTTTGGAAAATAATAATGTATGACATATAATTTCAAAACATCTGATAAAACATGATTTCTATAAAATAGTCAGACAGAATTTGAGTTGAAACTTTCTATTATTGTTCCTTTTAAAATACCATAAGTATGTGTTGAGAGACTATATTTTAAAATCAAATATAAATAGGTTGCGCAAGGGTCTCCTTCCTCAGCACCATCTTTAAAATCATAATATGCTTCAAATTCTTTTGATAAGGTAAACTATTTGAAAATACCCTGATAATATTTACCTTTCTTGAAAATATGAGAATATTGTGAAAATGGAATTTGTCTAAAAACAACCCATGATCCATGATGATAACGAGGTATAATTGAGGTTTTTGATATCTCAACCAACTGCTTGCAAGTGATTTGTATTCTAGGAAAAGTTTCACAATCATCCGAACATGAATTTGCAATAATTATTGAAAGAATGTCATCAGGAAGAGATAGGAATGTCGTTTGAGATCCTTCTCCTTCCATTCGTAACTGACTTCACTTGACCTGAAAAAAAGTTATAAAAGAAGGATTTAACTGAAATAATAGATATAGGGTCTAATCATGTGTCTAAAAAAAACTCCTAATCCCTAAATATGTCTAAACCGACCTTTGATACCAACTATAAGGCCCTGACCATAAACCTTACTTAATATTGAATTAAATGAATAATTCACATTGAGGATCTTTTCAGGTTTAGATTTTTAGAGAATTAGGACATAACTACTACTTCTCAAAAGATTACAAAGTAGAAACTTTTACTAAGTTTCCATAAAATAAAAGTTCTTAAAAAGAAACATGTCCAGTTCCATGTTTTAGGTTGCATGACTTTCCCTTGATCCCATCCTTGACCCTATTCCACGTTAAGTCCTGTGAAAAACATTTCAAAAAATTGGGATGAGGATAAAAAGCTCATTAAAGGATACACAAAGAATGAAAACTGTTAGTTTTTCAAAACAACAAGTAAACCATGTATACTTTATCAAAGTAATACTTTTCACCTTTTAGAAGTAGTAAAAACTCTTCACTGAATAAAAGTTCATTACATACCTCTATGTAACCAAAGGATTACCATAAAACCCTTATAAGATCACATAACATATAAAGGTAACTTGGGACATACACATACTTAAGTGGGATAACCATAAGGTCGTCTTCCACATATATCACTTAATGGAATAAAAATTTAGCCAACTTCCATACATACTTAATGGAATAGTCATACGGCCGACTTTCATACACAATGCATTGGAGGTTATAACGTAACCACCCGTCCTGGTATTCATGGCACCACCCGTCATATGGTTTATCATGTAACCACATGTAAAATTTCTAAGTACCATCATTACACATAAAATATTGAAAATATAAACATTTCAATAACAACATTTCATTTTCAATCAAAATAAGTAATTCCAAGATATTGAATTAATCAATCCATTTTCAAAAATCATTAAAAGGGATTTTTGAATCAAAGTGTCCCATACCACTTTGATGCTTATATTGGAATTATAATTTTAAAACATTAATGTCCCTATAAATAAATACTGAAAAACATTTTGAAAACATGGACATTAAAGATAATGATTTAGAATAATAAATCTTTAAAACATTTAAAACGATATTTTTGTTAAAGAGTTTTTAACAAAATGAGAGACTCTTGAATACAAATAATAGCGGAATAACATTTAATCCGAACTTTATAATATCATGAGAATAAAGAGATTCATGATATAATATGTCAAAGGACAGTATACACACCATATAAGAATGATTTGGTGCATAACAATAATGAAGTCTCAAAAGAAATGTAAAATGAGATGAAATCCATTATAAAGAAGGTATCCTTAAATTAAGGATAAATCAATCTCATAATTATGTGTGAAAAATATAAATACACTCAATATAAGTGGATATTATGTGTAAAAAAATCAAAGGTTATTCACACATATTCAAAGGATGACATATTCAATAACTACATGTTGAACCCAATGAAATCGAAATTGGGTTAAGAAGTTCCCTTTGTAAAATTTCACAGCCTAACGTCGTCACATAAAATTTCACAAAAAGGGTTGATGAGAGAGACAAAGGGGATATCATCACTTGGACATAATATTTACATAAATAAGGATATAGAAGAACATATCCCAACATAATTGTATGTTAATTAAAATACATAACAAAAGAAGTCTTTTAAAAAAAGGAGGGTGAAAGGTTCCCTTAACGACATGGGTATCTTTCGAAACATACACCCCGTGAAAGAGGGACAATAAAACATTGAAGTAAATACTCATAAATGAAAGTATATTACACAATGAGTAAAATAATGGGAAGTACATACACCACAGACAAGAAATTTTGGAAAATGTATTATAAATCTCACGGGAATTAAAGTGAGATTAAAAGTCACTTACGAAAACTCGGCTGCCTAACGACGCCACTTAAAATATCCTAATATGGATTGATGAGATAAAATAGGGTATCTCATCATATTAACATAATGTTTATAGAAATAGGAATATAAAATAACATTACCCAACATAACAAAGAGGATCTTAAAAGAAGTGACATAAAGGAGAGTACTTAAAAAGAAAGAGAGAGGTTAGATCTCTTACGAAAATTCGGCAGCCTAACGGCGCCACTCAAAACTTCCAAAATGGAGTGATGAGAGAGAATAGGGTATCTAATCATATGAACAGAAAAATTACAGAAAGAGTAATATAGAATAACATCCCAATAACAAGGAAGATGATCTTTAAAAGGAATGACATAAAAGAGCGTACTTAAAAAGAAAGAGATGAGTAGGATCCCTTACCTCGGGTCCGACTTGACTCGATCGTTCATTAACGTCCTGAATAATAAACTTGAGTTAATTTATACTTTCTTAAGAACCTTTTTAAAGTTCATTATTCCTTTATATCAATTATTGACATGTTATAAACATTATGTTATCATTTAAGTTAATAATGATTGTTTTGTCGATATTTGGTTCTTAAGTCAAAAGTGGACTTCTAATAATTACATGTTGTTCGTGTGGTCAAATGTTCATTATAACCATAATGACATTTCTGATTTGGATATCATATATATAATATATCCTGAATATACATGTATTTATAATATTACATAATCATTTAGAGGTAAGAAATGAAATGCACCGTTCATGGGGACGGTAAGCCGTACGTACGCATTAACGCTACTTTCATTTCTATGTCATATTAAGGGAATTAAAACTAAATGAGAGATGTGTATATTTTTAATTCCAGAATTATATTCATCCATTAGATGTATCATACATCATATATATCCATTATATGTACTTATAATAGCACATTACATTTGAGGATAAGAAATGAAATGCACCGTTTAAGGAGACGGTAAGCCGTACGTACGCATGAACGCTACATTCATTTCTATCTAATAATTTAATAGAAAGAAAACAATAATGATATAAAGGTATATTATAATTCTATTATAACATAATATATAATAACTTTAAATCCATCCTTTATACATCCCACATTTGGCATTAACGAATCAAATCACTTTGAAGGGGCGGTAGTCCGCACTTCCTAAAATGAAGATATCACGTGTACCCATAATGGAAGACATAAAGGTATTTCAAAAATGAAAAATAAATAAGCTTAAGTAAAACATAAAAATATTATATATCATATATAAACATAGTAAAATCTTAATGTCCACCTTGGAAGGTGTTATATGAGTGTTGAACAATCATCGTTTCATCAGGCAGAAATTCGCCATCCACAGAAACAGTATGTTCTTTAACCATTAGATGAAGGTGTGTGTAAGTGTAGCTCGAATACTTATTATAATAAAATCCTATTATATTGAAGATACTGGATTTGTTACAAAATAAATGAATAAAAAGAGTTTAGGGGGTTGGAGAAGCAAAATAAATCAAAAGAGCACAAGTGAAGATGTTACTTTAAAATCGGGTAACTCCCTTTGGTTTGAACCAAAAGGGTTTCTTGAGCAGCTTCCTACCTATGTTAAGGATTATAGGATGAGGATAGGGATGTGGAGAGACAAAATGATTAGATCTTGGCCGAAACAAAGGGTTGAGAGGTGTGGGTAAGGTGGTAGAGGTGGGGGCCTTTTATAAGAGGAGAGGAGGGGCACTCTTGGTAAAGTATAAAATGTTACTTTATTTTCAAATGGTTTTCGGATTTTAATGGTCCCAAATTGATATAATTCCAGGATAAGGTGATAAGGGTTCTAAATCCACCGATACGATTGGTTTTTGACATGTGTAGGTCCTAGATATTGCATTATCTTTCCATTTTATTTAAATCATTAAATAATGAGGTCATCGCTGCATCATCATGATGTCATAAAGAATTTAATTTATTTAATGTCTAAAAATTATAAAAAAATACTATGATGTAGGAAATCTATTTATATTTCAAATGAATATTTATAGTCAAAATTATGACTTGTATAACTACATGTAAAAATCGTTTTAGTAAAACAAATCATGTTTGTGACATTTTTATTTTAACTTTAAATAAAAGGCATAAATGTCATTATCAAACCCATGTGTCTCCATGGGGTACCAAAAATAGACCCATGGGTAGTCTTGGTCGTCCATAACTCATCCAATAGGGTTAGGCCATGTGTCAAGGTATTTTCATTTTATTATAATATCATTTTTACCTTAAATCACACTAATTACCTTTAATCGCGATTAATAAAACTTAAAAGTTACTTTTCATCAAAAATAATTTTCATCCCATTGAACCACATTTTACTTAACAATTAAAATAATATAAATTGGATTTTTGAAATTGAAATAACAGAAGTGGTAAAGTCCCATTTAAACGAAAAATCAAATTTTGTAACGACCACTTTGTGGTTTCAGTATTCATCAAAAATTGATGTTTTTCAGAAAAATACCAAAAACTCACCATAAGCTATATTTGATATTCCAAATTCAAAAATTATGTCTATTTTACCAAATTAATAATGTAGAATTTGCATTAATTAATTTTATAATTGAACCCCGCTGTTAAAACAAATAGCATGTTTTTAAGAAACAATATCTTTCAAAAGATTGACACTCGTTTATATCCAACCTTAAAGGGATATTAATTACAATGACCACCATTGGATGAAATGGTAAAAATATATTCTATTTACACTTTAAGACCAATTAAAAATTTAATCTAATCATATAAATAAATTCGATTAAAAAGAGGTTTTGAATTAAAATACAACATTTTTCACAATTCATTGAAAATTGAACTTTTTTGGAAAAATACCAAATATTTACAGAAAGTAAATTTTGATGTCCCAATTATAAAGAAGAATTTTATTTTGTCAAATATAACACATAAAATTGTCAAAAAGTGTATTTAAAAGAGGTTCTCCATCAAAAGGCGATAGTTTGGCCTTTTAGTGAAAATTATAGTATATATGCCAAAAATTGAATTCTTTTCTTATTTTAAGACTTTATTTTTTATTGGATAAATATAAAAACATATATAATCATATTTTAATTATTTATATTCATTCCCGCCAATACAACGTCTACGTGCTAACTACCATTTGAAATAATATTATTTTATTATTAGAGTGCAATGTAAGATTCCCAAGAAACTCGTTGTTGTGTATTGGGTACGCCATCGAGCATAGCATCCCCTTTAAAGTAATATTAATATTTTTTTCAAAAATATTCATAAATATAAAAATTTCATATTCTTTTTTTACCTGGGGTGTTACATTTAATAATGAATTACAATGAAAAATATGTTCAATTTTTTCAATATAAAAATTACATTTTTCAGACAATGTTTTTTGAAGATAATTTTATAGTATTTTCATTCATAATGGGAAAAAATACTTTATTTTACTCTACATTAGATATATTTTTTAGATTGCATCCTTATTCTTCATATGCATGATTTATGAATCGTTTTTCTAGAGGTAATATCAAAATTTAGTTTCTTGATTTCTTTTATGCCCCATGAAACTTTTAATTGCCAATGATTTTTAACATTGAATTTTCAATAATTATACATATCATTTATCATTGATATTTTTATTTCATAAACTATATAAAATTTTTATATATGGTGTTTAATTTGATAGTTAATTTATTTATCCAGAACATATTGATAGATTTTTATCCTTTACACTATACAGATATTTGATTAGGCACACTATATTTGAAATATTTTTTTTCGATATATGAAGAAATATTTGATATGAAAGACAATGGTATATGGAAATTTAATGTAAGACCCCTGATGCATCAGTAATATCATTAGATTAAATCCTTTGTAAAAAACCCTTTGAGTCTGATTCCAAGCATATTATATGGGCTTCTACTCATATATTTAAACTTTCATGTGAATAATCTTGACATTAGTATTCTAATCTATCTTGTGAAATGTCTTGATAATAAATTCTTCATGTTGTTGAGAAACATGAAATATGATAATTAATCATTTCCATAATTTATTATTCAGTTATTATAATATATGATATTTCTTATTTGAAATTATCTATTTATTCATTTCATTCTCATTTCAATGATTAAAAGATATGTATTTCAATTATTTTAATTTTCATATTGAATATTACTTACCTATTAATTTTAATGGAATGTGTATCCATATATTACCTTTACATATTATTTCATCCACTCTCTTCTCAAATTTTTGATTATATGGCATGTGTGTTTAGTTATTTATCATTCCATTTTCATTATTCTCATGGATTCATTATTTCTTCAGCTGTACTAAACACTTAATATGCATTTGAGCTCACAATTATTTTTTTGCCTTCCAAAAAATCCTATAATTTTACTATGAAATATATTTATTGTTATGCATGATGGAAAAAATTTCCATTAAAATGAAAAAAATTATGTTGTAACTAGTGTATTTGTTTGTATTAAAAACTCATGTATATATATGGTTTACCAAGAAAACTAATAAATTTTGTCCTTCGGTATTTGATTACTTGTAATCATTATAATGTATTGGTAGTATACAATTGCTCCATGATTATTGGGGTTAAGTCAATACACTTATATATTTTTACTCTTATTGTTCTCAAGTTTTATTATTGATAATATGAACCTAAATAAAGGAAATGGAATCATTTCACATTGAAAAACAACAAAAAACTATATCACTTGGGTTAGATAGATAATTATTATGGTGACATAATTATTAGGGTATTATCAATACACATTATGGTTTGTGTGTTAATATAATTCAAAAAATATATATATATAATTTATGAATATGAACATTTATAGGGGTACGATTAGGTTTGTATTAATCCTAGTTTTATGTAATTGAATTTTACGGCAGTAATTTTATAAGTATTATTATTTTTACATAGATTATATTTATTTAATTTTGGTATTTCTCTATTGGAAAATGTTTTTTTTAAGGGTTCACTATACTTTGTTTAGATACAATCAATATATAATATACATACATATTAATATATTATAATTGATTATCCATTATAAAAAAATTAAAACACCCAACCAATACCCATTGAATTTTGTTTCATTATTGATTAGTTTTATACAGTCTTATTGGAATAAATTATTTAAAATTTGAATGAAAAATATCAACGTAAGAAAAATTCATATTCGGATTATTTTTTATATGTTCATTAGTAAATAAGAATAATTTAAGAAAGGGTGGGATAAAACCCTTTGTACTGAAAACATATTTATGAGTTATGATGACATTATCATGAATAAATTAATAATGGATGAAACAAGAACATGAAATTAATACCTAGTTAATGGGTCAAGGTAATTTATTCAATTTTATTGATCATAGTTCATGATTTAAATTCATATACCATAGAATATAAATTTTGAATTTGAGATAATAATCATAATCCAAGGAATCTTAACAAGGTAATGTGGAACATATAGAATAATATGTTATAAAAATATTTTGAAAATATAAAATTTCATCATGTACACACATAAACATGTGATAATTTCTGATCATTTCATGTCCACACATTCTACTATAAACATATAAAACTATTTCATGTCCTTCCCTATAATTATATACATAGATAACTAAATCATGTCCATTGATCTCCTTAATTTATATTGAGATATAAATAATTATATAATAAATTAGAGAAATAAATAATTCTAGGACCACCCATGAAGTAATCATAAACCATTTACATTTTTACCACATGAAATTTAGAATGCATTAACACATAATTAAAAGATAAGATGATAATGGGTTTGTATTATTACCATGAGGTATAAAATGGGATTTAATTTGGAATGGAATCATAGAATATATATATCATAGTCAAAAAATATTTAAAAATAATAATTGAACATGAATGTAGAAACATGAATAGAAATTTTATATATTTAATATCATATACATATATAGAGATAATGATCGAAAAAGAATCAAAAACCATTTTCCATAAATCCTTTTCAACAATTTGAACCATCACATTCAAAATGGATTCATAAGGAATAAAAATAATTTTGAAAAAAATTAAAATTAAAAAACCCATTAACTAAACATTGAAAAATAAAAATTGGCTAGATTATGAAATGTAATATCCCCAACACCATTATCCTAGAGTTATTGGTTGCTTTATAAAAATAGGATAAATATAAGGAATCATATTCCAAAGCACAGAATAAATTATTAGTATTGGGAAAAAAAGATACATATATTATTAGTATATTATATTTGGAAACATAAGTAACAGTCTTTTTTTATGAGAATAACATAATACCCCATATAATATAACATAATAAAATTAATAGTACACATCATCGATTAATGGGGAAAAAATAATAATAAGAGTCAGATCATATTTTCAATAAGGGTTTAATAAAATGGAATATATCTTGAATCAAAAATCATAATAAACATGGAATGGTAAATAATTCAATGAAATTCTAAATTTATAAAAAAAACTAATAATGTAATGAATCCAAGGATAATATTACAGCGAAAATCTCACATATGACAATGAAATAAATATTAGGACAATAAATTATTAATTATTATACATAATGTACTTCAGGCACATGACTACATTACCATAAAAAAAATTCATAAGATTCCATAAAACTACTAGGTACAAACCAATTCGGTTATGATAACATTATCTATAATACGATGAACATTCATAAGCATATTAATACTAAATGGTTCAAAACCATTAATTTTGACCAACATATTTGTCCCATGAGGCTATAGATGCATCGAGGGGATTTCATTAACCAGTCTCCCAACTCTCTGTTTCATGTCCCAAGCATTCCTCATATATTTAATAGTTTATTTAATTTACCAAAAATATTCCTTATTAAAAAATGTCCGTATTTTGTAAAAGATATAGTTTCGTTTTGGTTTCCCCATTTAAAATTACAGTGAACTATCAAAATAAATATGACAAATAGTAATAGTAAATAACACCCTCATCATGAAATTCAACAATTCATGTTTCCATATATAATATAATTTAAAGAAATTATAGGAGTATTTCATGAGGGAAATTTATTTTTTCACTTTTTTAATAAATTTCAAAATATAAGAACTATTCGTGTAATAATGAAAAAAATATTCATTGAAAATAAATATGAAAACATATAAAAAAATATTAAAACCATTGAGGCATCATGACAATGGGAAATTCAATTCATGCCATATTAGTTAAAAACACTTTCTACTAATTCTTTTGTACAAATAAATATAAACATAAATTTTTGAAAAATGCAATAAAATAATTTTTAAAAATATTGTAAAAATAAAAAATAGGGTAAAAATAACATTAAAAATTATTTGGGGAATAAAAAATTAATTTTAGGATAACTTTTATAAAACATGGGGCTGAAAAAGAAATATTCCACAATAGGGACTTAAACATAAATAGTCTCACATAATTATTAGACCATGAAAAAAATCCCTACAACCTTATAATCAGTTCAATAATTTTCCCCATTAAATAAATAAAATCAAATGATGATTTCGATAGAATGATGAATAAATTTATTCATGATGTAATATATCAATGTGGTAGTATATACACCACACAAAATAAATAGATGGTCAATATGACATAGGTCTTATGGAAGTAAAAGTGAGAAGGGAAACACATACCTTACTCTTTCATTTTTCATGAATGTGAATTAATCATCATTAAAGTGATTTAAATCCATTAATTAATATATACAAAAACAATATTAGTTATTATGATACCATATATAAAAATATTATATATTCTTACAACCTATTGGTTAATATTATTTCGTTATTACCCTTGTTTTGGTTGTTAACTACTTTATTTTCCTATCCAATATTTTATACGAATTTATAAATTATTGTTCATATGATATATTTATTTTGTATATAGAAATATATTAATCTCATAAATACATTTTTTTTTCATTATTTAAATTTCAAAATTCATTATTGATGGTGAACATGGAAAATGAGTCACATCCTGTCTTGGAGATGATAGTTCGTATATACGCATTGGCGATAATATCATTCCCTTAATGGTGAAATGGAACAGAATTAGATGATATATTAATTTTTTAAAAATTATTATCATATTAAAATTATCATATTTATATATTATTTCCATCATTATACCCTTCCTAGGTATGTGGTGATCAAATTAAACCACACCGTGGAGATACTAAGTTGTACGTATGCACGCGCGTTGATTTTATTTTTAGTATGATATATAAAAGTTGTAATATGGTTTTAAAATAATAACAATGACATCTAAGAATATATATAATACAAGTCTTAATACATTATAATGTAAAAAAATGTGTGGAATAATAAATAAACATAAAATATTCGGTAAATATGATTATCTATTCTTCAAGAGACATCCTTTATAACTTTTCATAATGGGATTGGAGTAGGTCTTGTGGAAGGGCCATAACATTAATAAATTTATTATGCATTCCTGTAAGATAAATTTAATTATTTTTATCTATCTATATAGCTCAATGGTTTTTAAATGTTTTAAGGAAGAAGTGTTTTATTATAACTGACATTAGGGGTACTTTGGGAAACTCCAAAAAAAATTAAGTAAATATTAAAATGTTTTAAATAAAATATGGATCCAAAATTAGTTATTTAGATTATAATATGATTATATCTCAAAGTAATCTCATACAATAAAATATAGACATGTTTAGGTTACATTCATATGCTTATATATTAGCTTTAATCCTTATATAATCAATTTAACTCTTATCAGGATAACATTGATTTACACGATTTCAGTGTTGATATAGTTACTATAAATTTTCAAATGACCAATAAAGCCCAAATTTATTACATTCTCAAAATATAGCAATAATTTGGCAAATATTTTTAATTTTAAGTATTTTGTATCAATTGGTAATATATTGTTTATGTTAAAATATCAATAATTTCAATCTTGATATTATTCAATGCTTTGATTTTTGAAAATATCAATATAATAATATATATTTGAAAATAAATTTTTTTATACTTACATATCATGTTAAGGTCATTTATAAAATTATTGTATGTCATTTATTCTGTCAAATTTTATTTATTTTAATATTTTTAATATCATTTATTGGATATTTCCATTAATAAAATAATTATTGCATCATTGTTGTGAATGTATTTGTGGTGCATATTTATTAACTAAAAATTTAAAATAAAATAATATGAAGGATAGGATTACATTATATAAAAAAAATAATTATAGTAAAATATAAAATCTGGATATTACAATATTAAAAATTTTGAGGTTATTAAAATAATTAATGTGACTTATTTAACTTTTTGTTAAATAAAATATAATTAGGCCATAATCACTTCTTAATAGAATATAATGGTAAAATATATAAACCTTAAATTTTTATTTAAAGTAATTACTCATCCAATGAAATTGGGAAAAATATTATAATCTTTTTATATTCCTTAACATTTTATTTTTAACCCTAAATACATAATTTATTCATTGTCGTGAGAACAAATAATCCAAGGATACTATTCATATGTTTATAAAATAAAATATATTTATTTATTAAAATTATAAAATATGAAGAAAAATTCAAAATCTATTTCACAAAAATTAAAATACATAATTTTCAAAATTTAAAAATCTATCCCACAAAACAAAACGAAAAATTAATTTATTGAAAAAATCATTTTTAAGCCCTAAAAATGTACTTATTACAAAATAGGTTATAAATATTATTAAAATTAAATGTAGTGGTTTTTTATATCTAATTATTTATTATTTTTTTCATAGATCAAATTATTTTCATAATTAACGTTTAATAAAATGATATTGGTAGTTTTTTAATATTCGGTATTTTTTTTATTCATTGGAAATTAATCATTTTACACAAAATATATAAAAATCAACTAATGATAGTAGCTAAATTTCAATTTTTTTAAAAAATATTAATTTTTCCAAATGTAATTTCTATGTGTCAAAAATTACTTCTAAAACAAGTGATCAAATAAAATGTTATAAAACTACCGTTTGAAAAATATTTCTTTTATGTGTAAAATCATATTTTTTCTTATATTATGATTATAAAATATATTTGGATTAACTAAAAAAATTATATTCAATATATTATACATA
Organism: Viscum album; assembly: GCA_963277665.1. Taxonomy (NCBI): domain Eukaryota; kingdom Viridiplantae; phylum Streptophyta; class Magnoliopsida; order Santalales; family Viscaceae; genus Viscum; species Viscum album. The sequence goes on along the minus strand of CAUJRU010001273.1, from coordinate 69,930 downwards.
ACTCACATAATGTGGTTAATAATATTCATTCATGAAAATTTAATAGCTATATTATAGAAGTTGTGTTCAAATTAAAATTCTTAATAGTATATCACTATTCTTTAATGATATATTTTTTCATGAACCATAAGATATCTAAGAGGTTAAACATAAAAAAATACATTCCATGAAATATTTTAGTTAAACATTCTTTTATTTTTTATTATTTTTATTCCTATTAATTTTAAATTGAACTTTGTAAATCATGGGTTGATGTTTGACATTTCTTTTTTGGGAAACCCACATCATAAAAAAGGTTAACAAAACATCCTCTTCAAAAAGTAGGAAACGAAAATCACAAGGCCTCCAAAAAACTACGATTCCAATTATGATAACATTTGTGTGTGGTAAAAATATGTACATAGAATAGAAATATAACTAAGATGTTCTGATGGAGAGTGATATAGAACATGGTTATCATCACAAAACCAAAAATATGTGATCAGATAAATGGATGTTGATTTCATATAAATAAATCTAAATGAAATAAATTTTTGTTCAAAATTTAATTTCTTACACATTATGGATTATGTTTATATCTATATATATCACTACATAAAATAATAATACTAGATTTATCTTCATGACATATTCATAATCTTGCATGTTGGAGAGCATTGATATTTTTTCACATCATTTTTTAACACAAAGTGTTGGTTATTAACGATGAATTTTTTATTCCCAACTCACTTTTATCAATGGATCCATAATTAAATCCTTTTTAATTTAAATACTGACCAACGTAAATTTTTTATAACATGTAATACTTTAAAATGAAATAATAATTTCCAAATTTCAACACAATCCATTCTATAAGTATTTAACTATTAGACTCACACAAAGTAAATCTATCCGAATTAAATATATAAAAACATATAAGAGAGGTAATTAAATGTCCAAAATAAAAATGAAATTAGATTATCTAACCATCATAATTTTAATATTTAAATTCACATTCGAAATATATGAATAACTTAATCAACTTAAGTACAAATAAAATCATGAACGCTTCCAAATCCTTATAAAATAAGTATGGTAATATAATCCTTATATTTATTCTTATTCTTATACCTATAATATAATTGATAAAGTACAGTTAAAACATAATTTTTGAATCCAAATATTTAATAATTCATTAATTATACATAATATGTTTTAATGTCATATGTTTTACAAAAATCCATTAGATTATTTTGTGTTATGTTCCTTTGACACTTGATAAAAAGATATACTTAGTGCTGAATCACCTTACAGTTTAAGAAGTTGATATTGGAAATTTTTTATAACCCTTGAAATCACAAGAATTAATATGTTTCCAATAATACTTTTAGAAAACTATTATACGTTTTAAAAAATTTCTATGGATTTTCATTCCACAATTACTATGTGTTTTAGAATTCTTCTTTTCCCATATTCCTTTTATCCATCGTTTTCCCTATCATCCTATTCTTTTGGTACTTTCTTATGAAGCCATAATACCAAGAAAATTTTTTCTCCATCTTTTTTGCACATGAAACTATATCCTCATGAAAGTGTAACTTGTTGTATACTAGTTCCATTGGATATATTGGTTTAAACCCATATGAAAAATTATAACACTTATTTATTGGATATGTTCATTGATACACTTTCCATTCCTTTCTCTAGTTTCCATTTCTAAAAAATTTCACACAATATATTAGAACATAAAATTATGAATCAAAATTTATCATATCAAAACTTTTGTAACACGTAAAATAAATTTATCATTGATATTATAATAATTGAGAAATCATAATATTAGTTTAGGTGGATATATTTAAAACATATATAATAGGGTTTCTATATATAATATATGTTATTGTAAATATATTCCCTATGTTTTCAAATAAAGATCCTCTATTTCCAAATATATTTACCCAAACCCTTGTAGCCAATAGTTGGTGGTTATTTTATTAAATTGGTACATATATACTTAATCGTATCCCAAATGAACGTATAGTTTTGAATTATTTATAAACGTGACACCGACATTATTCCATTTTTACATTTGATATCATAAACTAAAACCAAATTTTTTTAGATAAAAACAAATTTTCTCTCTATAATACTCTTTAAACCATTCATATTAGTCATCATGGATCCTGGGGATTGGAAAAAAAATAAGGTTGTGCTGAAATTGTCATTAAGGGTTATGTATATTGAATGATATTATAAATCAATGCAAATTATCAATAATGAAAATCAAATAACTGAATGCACTTTATATTTATTAAATAATATGATAATTAAATTCATTCAAGGATGATATCATAGTGAAAATATCATTATTTTAATTAATAATATCATAAGGTAGGAAATGCCTAATTTTTTTTCTTATTGTATCCTAGGTACATGAAACCTTAACTATGAATAACATTCATAATATGGTTTAATACAACTGGGTATAATCTAATTTAGTTTTCATATGCTTATATCTACTTTTAATACAATTCAAAATACATTGTAAAACTAATTGTTAAAAACAAAATTGGTTTGGTGAACTAGTTTGTCTCCATATACAACCCATGCATAGAGGGTAATACATTAATCAGCCCCCCAACCTGTGTCTTTCATGTCACAATTATTTCTCATATATCAGATAAATTATTTAATTAAAAAAATTTTCCTTATCAACAAATATCTATATTGAGTAAGAGATATGGATATATTAATATTTTCCTTTTCAAAATAATAATAAATAAACAAAAAAAGTGATTAATGGTATCATTAAAATACATCCTCAATATAAAATTCAATAAAGGATGTTTCAATATATAAATCATATTAAAAATTTTATTCAATTTTTTGTGACAAAAATTTATTTTTTTACTTTCTAAATAATTTTTAATGTTTAAAAACTACAAATCGAATAATAAAATTATTTCCCTTGAAAATAAATGTTAAAACATGTAGAGGATTTATTTAATCATTATGTTTTGATGATGATAGTAAATTATATTCATGTTGTATAAGATAAAAAATTCATGTCATACTTTCGTAAGAAAAATTAAAAATAGAATTTTAGAAAATGTCTAGATGATTCATTTGAAATAATTTTGTAAAATGTAAAAATTTGGTAAAAATTTACTATCTAAATTCATTAAATAATAGTAAATACAGTCATGAATATTTTTTAGAAAACATGATAATAGAAAAAAAATACTTCAATAGATACATAAACATAAATAACCTAAAATAACGATGAGACCATGAAATAAAACCTTACCGCTTTACAATTAGTTGAATATTAAACACCAAGAGATAAATAACATCAAATTATAATTTATGTACAATGAAAGGAAATATATTCATGATATAATAAATCATATGTGGAGTATATACACCACAAAAAATAAATAAGGGGTAAATATGATATATGTCTCACCTAATTAAAAGTCAAATTTAGAAACCCTAATATTGCACTTTCCTTTTTTTGAATTTTATTTAAACACATATATTATGATTTTATGAATGTTATTAATTTATAACATAACCATAATAATTTTTTTAATATCATATATGATCTTATTATATTATCTTATCAACTGTTTGTCAATAATATTTTGTTATTACCCTTATTGTAGGTGTTAACTACTTTATTTTCATATGCATATTTTTTCATGTATGTTATATTTATTATGAAAATGATAAAATTAAGTCATCTAAATAATTCTATTCTCTTCATAGATATAATATTTTTTCATTATTTACATTTTTATAATCATCCCTGAACTGTGGACAGGTAAAACGTATCACATCGCATCGTGTATAAGGTAGGTCGTATGTACATAGGAGTGATGGCCTCAATCCATTCACGGGGAAAGGGTAAAGAAGTTGATGATATATTAATTTTTATACAATAATTTTCATGTAATAATCGTCATATATATCTGTTATTTCAATCACTATACTCAATCATGTAAAGTGGTTAACAATTTGTACCACGATGTGGAGACGGTTAGGCATACACATGCACACACAGGTCTTTCGTTTTTAGCATGATTGATAAATTGAAGACTATGTAGGTACTTTACTCATAATAACATATATGATAATACATGATACTGGATTTATTACATTATCTAGTAAAAAATACACGAATAATAATTCAAATATGAAATAAACATAAAATTGTCAGTAATGATGATTACCTCCTCTTCTGTGGAGTTCATCTATAGCATTTCTTAAGTGACCATAAAATGGTATTTTTTGAGGAATGAAAAAATATATCTTAAAAAAGGATGTTGATAAGATAAATTAAAATTTTTTGGTCGATCTATACGGCTCAATGTGTTGTAGGGAAATCAAGGAAGGAGTGGTTTTTTATAATTGAGTTGAGGGGATCTTTTGGAAACTCAAAAAATATTAAATCAATATAAATTTATTTTCAGTTCCAAATGGGTAAAAAAGTATTATTTGTAGAATAAGATGAGTATTGTTCTAAATTATCATGTAAAATAATTTAAATATAATTTTTTATTCACATTCATAAACTTATCTTTTTGTTTTATCCCTTATTTAATTACATTTACTCATACCATGACAAAAAGTATATTTACTCTTTGAGGGTTAATATAGTTGTTAAAATATTAAAAAGGACCCCTGTAACACCTTGATATTTTATGAAAAATATTCTTTTAATTTCATTGATGTCTTTTGTTGTAAGCTACAACAAGATTTCCTTGCGCTATACGCAACACCGTATGAGCTTGCAGTATACACAACACTATTCTTGGATCATGTTACACACAATTTTGATAGTAGTTATTCTATGAAACATTGATTGTATATATATACATATATTAAATGTATAAATGAAATATGGTTGGATTCTGTTGTATGAAACAACAGAGGAGTCTTGAACAACATGCAACCCTGACTTGGCTTGCATTACACGCAATCACGACCTTCCTTGATAGCGTGTGTTGTACGCAATACCGGGTTTTACTAAACAATGAAATATTATATAATATTATTATGAACTAGACATTATGAATAGTATTAACTAAATTTTTTATTTTATAACATTATTATTCATCTTACACATTTTTTAGAACATGGTATGAGAACAAATTAAATTTTTTGGGTAAAATAAGTATTTTCAAAAAATGCAGTTTTGCCGCCTTTTGATGGATCACCCACATTAAATCTAGTTTTTGACATGTTTATAAGTTCAATTTTACAAAATAAAATTATTATTTGGAATAAGTATATAAAATATTACCTTGGATAAATTTTTCATATTATTCTGATAACATTCATATTTTAATGAATAGTAAAAACACGCTATATTTTAATTAAAAACAACTTTTTTCATCGTAATAACTTATTTGGATAAAATATAATATTGAATGGTTTTAAATTATAACTAGAATATATTCTTACCATTTAATATAATTTATGTCATTAGCCTTGATTTTACATTAAATTCGTAGGTTAAATAAATTCAATCTTTTGCAATGTTTTAAATAAAAACCCGTTTTCATTCGACAACGGGATTCATTTTAATTTAATTTCTGCAACTTATGTGTATTGAATTTGGAAAAATATATTCCATATTTGGAATCAGTGAGTCCAAATTATATTAATAGACTAATTTTTATTTTGGGGCTTTATGAATAGTAACAACGGTAAATTTTATTTACCACAGTAAAAGGTAAATTGGGTAATTAAGGGTAAATATAATGTTATAAAATTATCATAATACTTGTATTAACACAATTGGAGGATTATAATTTGTCCTATGTCATATTTTTATTGAAATGGAATCCATTAGAACCCATTTTGAGGTGATTAAGACCTTTACTTTTTTTTATTTATTGGAAAGTGAAATATGTCTCACTCAACAATTAATAATTAAAGTATTTTTAATATAAGTTTATACAGAATATAAATTCGGTTATAAATACTCATCTTAAATATAAAATGTTTTTTTTGTCATGGTAATTTATTTGTAATTTTTAAGAGTTATTTAATTACCTTATTATTTTATACATTAATGATGCAGAAATTATTTATTTAGTGAAAAATCAATAATATAGTTTTTATTGAAATATTAATAGATATAAAAAGGCCCAAAAATCTGAAAAAAACTTATTATTAGTGTATATATAAACCATAATGATCCACTGGCCGAATATTTGACCATTTGGATCCTTATTAAGGCGATTATGACACTTATATTATTTTATTTTAAATTATTCCAATGTTGTCACCTTCATAATTTAATAAATATAACAATTCAAATATTGTTATTTTAAGATGATAAGATCGTGTAAATGTATTATTGTGAAAGGTAATGGATATATCTTCATCATAGGATTTTATTTTTAATTTTTATACAACAAATAAGTATATTAAATAATACGACAAAAATGTTGTAGTAATTATTTTATTAAGAGATAAACCAAATAAATTGTTTGAAAAATAATTAAATAAATATTATATGAACTATTTAATGTGCTCCATTAATTTTATAGATACATATGACCTTTTATGAATCTATTAAAGCTTTTTGTTTGAACATATATTCTGTATATATTTTATTTAACTTCAAATAAATGAATAGTGTCAAAATTGACACTATTGATATTTTATAAAAATAACATATTATAAAATAGTTTAAAAATAATTTTTTTTTTAAAAAAATTAGAAATTTAAATTTATGTGGACTAAAATGTTATAAGGTATTCAATTATGGAAAATTCACAACAAATAAGTATTTATTTGTTATAATTTAAAATTTAGAATGTTATTACCACAAATAAAATTAAATTGATTAGATAAGGATAAATCTAGTTGATAATGTTTAAAATAAATTCCTAACATGTCTAAATTTTATTGGATGATGATATTAAAACCCTATATCATCTAATATTTGGATATGAGTCATTTTTTATGGTTTAATGTTTGTTTGGGATTTAATATAAACTAATATTTCTTATATTCCCAAAGGTGCCCCTCTCCTCCCTTATAAAAGCGCACCTATTCCCTCTCTTCCTCACACCACTTTGAGCCTTTTAGTGTGACAAAACCCTGAAAACGTATCTTATAAACTTCCCTAGAAACATACTTGAGGTCCTGGTCTTTTTCAGAGACCAATTTTAGTGCCCTAAGAGGAGGTCCCAAAGAGGCGCTTTAAGGAAGAGGTAATGTCTGTTACCGATTCTTTCAACTTTATTTCTTCTTCTACTTTTCTTATTTAGTTGTTTTATTATGAAGTAATAAAATCAGTATCTATCATATAATGATATGTTTTTATAAGTATGAATCAACCCTATTTCACCATTTATCCATCCTACGGAAAACGAAATCACCACGCGTTTGTATGTACAGAATACAGTGTCCACGCCGTGGTGTATTCTATTTTATAACACCACCTTATTTGTATGGGTATAATGATGTAAATAATGACTATATATGATTATTTTAAAGTTATATTGATTCTTAAAAAGTATACATACACTCCAATACAATTCCATGGGAATGATATCATCGCTCGTGCGTACGCACAGATTACTGTCTCCACGATGCGATGGAATTCATTTTCCATGTTAAAAATTCAAGAATTATTATAAAGTATATATAATAAGTAATAATGATATATATGACATAATAATGCTATTTTATTAATTTACATATATATGTATGTCATATACTTAATTCCATTCAATTCAATAAGCAAATGAAAACAGTGTTCATGCGTATGTACGGCCTACCGTCTCCATGAATGGTGTATTTATTTCCATTTATTGATCTATTATATATATATATATTATGAATATATATTTTATATAAATCATTTTTTACATTCTGAATGTAAGTAATCATGATCTAATTAATCATATGAATAATTACCAGTTAAAACACGAACGACAAATGAAACGATTTTACCCAAAACACAACTTTTACATGAATTAAAAAAACGGGTAATATAATGTCATAAGTGAACCATATATGATATAATAACAATGAATATGATTCTTTAATAAGTCAATGACATTATTTAAATTATTATACAAGAGTTTTGGATACGTACGAATCATATCGGACCTATGTTAAGGGACAATTGTGCAAATCTCATTTTTATCCAAGATTGCTTATTCGTAAGCATTTTCTAGGGTAATTTCTATCATCCATGTCGATGTTTTATAAAAGTTTATTCATGTATGTTTAAACTCCTTTTTACCAATTTGACTTTTACCCCATGGTATGGAAGGAACCTTTCTTTAATTTACCCTACAAGGTACTTTTTGACTTTTCTGAAAAAAGTATGAGAAGAATATTTTTTTAACGTATACGACATGAAAGGATTTTTACGGTTTTATAAAGCCTTATTTTCATGAAGCTTCATCCAAATGATTTCATTACTATTTTCAACAAAATCCTTTTCTTTTAAAATTTATTGACATTTTGTGAAAATAAAACTATTTTTAAGAAAAAAAAATATTTTCCTCAAGAATTCATTTCAAGTGTTTTATCAAAACCATTTTCATCTAAGATGACATTATTTCACATGTATATGATTCAAGTATAATGTCTCTATGATTTAAATGGTTAACTTTTCTTATTATAAAATGATATCCATTTCTTTTATATGGATTATGTGATGATGGGATGATGTTTATGACACCCATATTATTCAATGGGTTATTGTGAATGATGTATGTTTATTTTATAGCACAAGTAAGAATGATTTCATTATGAGATGGGTGGAACCAATATCTCCCTCCAATGCATTGGATAATGATTTATATATCATGAGATAGACATGGGTGGAATGGTAAGTTAATCCGGTTCAGTGTTACAGCACTGGAACGAGGAGTGAACTCAATTTAGGAAGGGACATTGTCCACTAAGATTGTCTTGGCAGCAATGCCTTGGAAACTATGGAAATCATAACATGTTCTTAATGGATGCCACAATTACAAGTTTTATTTATCATGCTATTTTATCATGATTTATCTTCCATTATGATCTATGCCTTATGTACTTCCATGTTTTATCTCATTGCTCAAGTTTTTTATGTTTAAACATTATTTTCATGTTTTTAAGTTCAAATGTATATGTTATGTTTTATTTTATCCATGCTTAACCTTACTGAGCATTTTAGCTCACCCTTTTTATGTTTTATTTTTCCCCCCAGGATTAAAATAATGGTTTTAGGTAAGGAAACAAAAATTGTAAGATCTCTATGGGAGATGTCGAAGATATTTCACCACGATTAGAAGATTACATTCCATGTTTCAAAAGACACTAAACTATTACGATCCTTGAGTTTTGTTTTTTTGTTATGTATTAAGTATTCCACAAAAGTAATGTATTTTCTTTGTACGTCAAGCTTTGGGTTTTTACAACCCCTGAATGGATGATATGATTAATTTTCAACATTATACATATAATTAGGATAAAATATATATTAAAAAAATATTTTAAATAATATTATTTACTTAAAAATATCATTACTTTCAATTTTGAAAATATTCATTACATTGAATTTTAAAAATATCGATAAAGAAAGATATCATTGACAAAAAAAATCTTAATAAATACATGAATGTAAATTTCATTTATAATTTTTTTTATGAAATTAATTATCTATAATTTTATTTATTTTAATATTATAAATATCATTTATTTGATACTTCCATTAAAAAAATAATTAATGGATCACTATTGTTCAAGCATTTATGATAATTCATTCATTTAAAAAATAAACAATAAATTACAATTGTCAAAACCCATCCTTGGGGCCCGTGATGTGACTACCCCAAGCCCGTCTTCAATAGGCCAGAGGCTGGCGACTAGCACCAAAGATGGAAAACACGATAAAAATGGAAGGCATTGCCATTATGAAACTTAAACACACACAACCAGAGTACAAGCGGAAGCAAACACTAAGTAAATCAGTATAACAAAAGTAGTGCTGAAAGTACAAATGGGGTCGGAAATAAAATCCTAATAGTAAAGTACAAGGAAAATACAAAATAATAGAAAGGTGTCAAGAGGCCCCTGGATCATCCTTCGGAGTTCCTACCTGAAGGGTAGACACAGATGGACACCTCAGCTCTCCACATCCGTCTGTCACCTCCGGGTACCATCTCATCGTGAAGCCCACCTACGGGAACCGTCTCCTCGTGAAGTCCACCTCTGGGTACCTTTCACCTCTACAATCCTCAACCACGATCAGTGATGTATGTCGTCTACATCCAACACAATGAGTTGTGGGAAAAGCCCATGCATGGGTGAGTATAACGATACTATGTAGGGACCCCGAGACCCTCAAGGTATCAGTAAAATTTAACAAGGATAAACCACCAAGAAATATCTCAATAGATATCCTTTACATAGTCATATTCCCATACATATACATAAGTTATCAAGTAACCCATCCCAATCATGAGGAAAACAAAAAGGTCATTGACTTAGCTCAACCAGGATTTTCATTATCGAAACCACGGCTGCTGGAGAACTCCTCCTCTATCGAGCGAATTAGTCCTTCCATGACTCTGTGGTGCCACTCACTAACCTCATACTACTGAGGTACTCATCCGGTCAAGTACCGTGGGTCTTCCAACTCACAAAGTAGTGCTCCTCCGCCATGGGTCTGCCACCTCATAAAGTAGTGCCTCCCCTCATAGCCTACAAAGGTACTCCTACTGTCGAGTACCGTAGGTCTGCCACCTCACAAAGTAGTGATCCTCTGCTATGGTTCTACCACCTCATAATGTAGTTCTCCCTAGTAAGCTATACAAGTCACTCCGAATCGAATCGGACTAGCAGTCATCGTGTCTCAACCAGCTACAAGGTCACCGTACTTCGTATGCTCGTCTCTGAGAGGATCCTCTCCAAGATCTACTTGTCGATACTTCCATGTGTCATGTAATCTCACGTGGAAATATCTCAAAGGACCGCCTCATCATAGGGGTCACAACGCAACAGAAGGCACATCAATCAGACGCCCGGTTTGTGAGTTATTAACATTTCTGTTCCAGGGTCCTGGTTGGATTTTTGGTACAATCCAACTCGGCCATACTCCAACTGCATCTAATCCACATGTGAATTTTTCCAAAAGAACCGTCTCATCTATAGGAATCCAACATAGTTGAAGACATGTCAATCAGACGCCCGACTCTCATGTTATAAGTGTTTCCTCACTAAGGGCCTGGTTGGTTTCGAGTTCGAACCAACCCGGCTATACCCAAACTTCTCCGAAACCTTGAGTGTAATATACCAAATCGAACCTCTTAATCCAATGAATCCTATCCAACTGATGGTGCGTCGATCGGCAATCTGTAACTCATGATATGGCCGTTTAACTAAAAATGGTCCGAAAATAGGGGGTTTGGGCCTGGTCCGACCCGGTCCAACACCCCCTGGGTCGACCTAAACTGGGACAACCCAACCGGGGTCCGAGACCCACCCGATAGGGCGCAGCCCAGCCCGATTGGCCTGGCCCGCGGTCGACCACGGCTCTGCCGTCTTCGCAGTGCATTACGTAGAGCGTGGGAGGTGCGTCCACCCCACTGATTGACATCGGCAACGCCAGCTAGAGCCACCACCCCCAGGCGTCCTGGATCCTGTGCGTACGTGGGGTCCGTCGCACCGCCGCCGCAGCTATAACCATGAAGGATTTCCTCTGATAACGTGCTGGGGTGAAACCACCTCTAGGAGCCCAATCGGCCGCTGGCTGCCACCTATAGTCGCTGGTGCTGCCACGCCGGCGAGGCGCGCTGAAAACGCCTTCTGAGGATCACCAGACACGCTCCGGTGGTCCGATTTCCATACCGTCTGCGCATGCATCTCTCTCAGGACCCATTCATCGTTGTGATGGCTTCAAATCACCGATGCGGCCCTGTTTCACATCCCCCATCATCCCACACACAAACTAACAACCAACGGAGGGTCTGAGCTTGTTCGTTAGAACGTGCCTTCCACGTTAGAGGATCAAACCATAAATTCAATGACGAATGACGGGTATAAAAAAACACAAAACCCATACCTCGATTATGGTTCATTCATCGAAGACACAGAAGGAATTGTCACTCTGTCAACACCGGGAAAGAACCGTCATCATCGGAGTGTACCCGTAGATGTTGCATCTCCCCTCATGTCACAGAGAAAAGGAAAGAGGGCACATCGCTGTCCTCTATGGAACAGGCGTTCTTAGTTGAAGAAATCATCATTATTCTTGGAACCATTGTGTTCTTCAAAAACCCAAGAGCTCTCCCAATCATCATTAGCACAAAGAATCCCTCCTCTCGTAAAATAATATTATCATCCTATTATTTTATTACACAGGAAGAAACATTCAAGAATCAAATAAATTAATTAATTATATGCATTGGCAATTAATGATAGGGAGGGAGAGGTAAGATCATCATTAATTAAATGTGTTGTCATTTAATTAAAGAGAGGGAGAGGAAATATTATCATTAATTTGAGGGGTTGACATGGATTAATGGAGTGAGAGAGGTGGAGAGATTGGAAATTAATGGGGGGGGGGGGGGTTTCCAAATTATTGAGGGGGTTTAAGGAGTTTAGAGGAAAATAAACGGTTGGGGATCGTGTGGGACCCATCTCTCTAACATCCACACTTGGGTAGTTAGGTGATTGTGGGTACCACCCTTAACTACACATGGGATGATTTAACCTCCTTAGATGCATAAAATTGTTCTTATAATTTTATTTATCTCTTTTTTTTATTTAAACCAAAAATTATAACTTCAATCCCACATAAAACAAAACTACGGTAAATGTCCCCTTAAGCAATTACCGATGCTACGGTATCATTGGTGCCCTCAGATTTCAATTCTGAGCACTGGTTCAAAGGATAGAAAAACCCTCTCGTTCGTTCGCTGAACGCACTCGAGATAAAATTTGGAAATTGATTTCGGGGAAACCGGGCCTCAGAATCAATTGCCGTTAGAAGCCACAGACTCGTAAAATTTGAATGAAATTAAGAAATTTTTTTTTGAAATTTTCGAGTCTTTACAATACTCCCACCTCATGGATTTACATCCTCGTAAAGCTACATCATAAACTAGGGAAACGAAAGAGGGTACTAAGCATGAATCCGAGCCTCCCTCTTCTATGTGCTCTCTTGGAGGTTCCCATGCTGCCAGAAAAAGCACACAAGAGGAATCGACCATCCCCATAGGACTTTCTCCTGTCGATCCTAAACCTCTACTGGAACCCCGTGAAAGTCACCCCGTCATCAATGTCCAGCTCTCAGTGGTCAATGATGACGGTTTCGTCATGCACATATCTCCTCAGCTGAGATACGTGGTTTCCGTCATGCACCTGTTGCAACTGAGGTGGAATGGCCAGTTCAAATGCCAAGATTACTTGTCACCCCATCCAAGACTCCGTAGACCCCGTCAAGGTGAGACCCGTATGAAGACGAGGTTGTCACCCTCGAAATACGGTGGTCTCCATCTCCTATTAGCATTAGACTTATGTATGCTCTGTGCGGTCTTCATCCGGTCCTGGATGATGTGCACCATCTCTTTCATAGCCTGAACAATCTCTGGTTTTACACATGCAGAATCCATCACTATCCATGAATGACTTCTGTAATGCGATCAGCTGCTATCACGCCTCTCCTAATAGCTGAATGTCTGATCCCTTAATAAGAGAATCTTCTACAATTTTCCCCTCCCCATGAGTATAAACTATCTCGAAGTCATAGTCCTGGAGGAATTCAAGCCATCATCGTTGTCTCAGGTTCATGTCTTTCTGAGGGAAGATACACCTGATACTATTGAGTTAGAGAGAACCGTAAACCGTTCGCTCAACGAAAAATCGGTGAGAGTAGCCAATTTTAAGAACTCATCTCCACCCTTCTTCGTCTACGTTCTACCAAAGAGCTGATGAGATTTATCTCCTGCGAAAAAGAGAAATCTGGTCTCATCCCCTGGGTGAACCACGTTATTTTCCTAATACAGTCAATCCTGACATGAACGGTACAATTTCATGACATAGACAATGTCGTAAGGCCTCGAAGCTACTACCAAGAGATCCAACCGTTACTCTCGCCTCCAAGGGTTGAGTCACGCTGTCGGCATCAGTGCATGGTTACTGGGTTTCCTCTAGTAGGAATCTCACAAGTGAGGGTCAAGTCAATAGTTTAAACATGATCCTCTTAGTACACGATATAGAAGGAAAGAAAACATTAGAAGGAAAAGTTTCTTTTATTACTGCTGCTCAAGTACAAAGCCACACTAAAACCATAAACAACAACAACATTGAAACTAGAAGCACCAAGAAAAAAGGCCTCCATACATGGAACTAGACCTACTCCTGTCCACCTGCTTCTGGAGCTCCATTGTCGTATCATTCAGCTGCCTGAAGCTATGCTCTACCATGTATTCATCTTCCCTGTGGTCAGGGTGGACCTCCTGGGGGTGGTGTTGGAAACCCCTTGAAGCGTCGTCCACCGACAACTGCACGGCTAGCTCCCCTGCCTCGGTCTCCTGCTCCATTCGGTCCACCTCGATCGAACCTTTTCCTCTGCATGATAGGTCTTTCATCTATCTGCTGATCATCTTAGCGGTGGGTCAGACAGTCACGAGACATGTGACCCTGTCCGCCGCATGTGTAACACAACATGGCAATTTTGGCTCTGTCACTACCCTTGGTGCCTCGCACTACCGATCCTGAGTCATGCGGTTGACCACCTGTGGGTCTGGTCCTCTTGGACCCCTGTGTGGTCTGTCTACTTCCAGCTATAGAATACTCCACTGAAAGTCGACTAGTGGTGGGTCCTGCTACTGGAGACTGCTCAACAATGATACTCTCCACTAGAAGGGATCGCTCGAACACTCTTGTCTGCATCAGGATGCTGTAGGAGAAAACTGATGCTCTAATCTCTTTCTTGAGTCCATACACAATAGTCTGGGCCATGGCGAATGGGTCCCGTACCATATCAGTGGAGTAGCGTGAGAGGTTGGTGAACCTCAATGAGTACTGCGCCACCATCAAGATACCCTTCCGAATATGAAGTTGCTCCTGTATGAGCACCTCTCGAAGGTTTTCTGTTACAAAATCCTCCCAGAATAGGCACCCGAAGTCTGCCCATAGAAGTGTTTCCTTGTCATTCATCTGGAGTATCAGGCTCCACCTTATTCCTTCTGCTGCTTGAAGGAGGCTGGCAACAAGGATCACCATAAAGTCTGATGGCGTCCCTACTAGCCTGAAGACTCTCACCAGAACCTCCAACTATTCATCAGCTGCCTGTGGGTCCGTCTCTTCCCAGAACATTGGTGGCCTCTAGCACTGGAACTCGTGCAGCGTGCTCAAGTGGCATGCATCTCCTGCTGCTGGGGCTGGTGGCATCAGTGTCCCAACAGGTTGTAGTACCGTTGGTGCCTCCATTGGTGCCTCAAATGAAAGAGGTCCCTATACTGAGGCCTTGTCGCTTGGCGGGCTGTCAGTATGTACAACTCTCAGGGCTCTAGATGGTCGTTCGCGGGGAGGCATCCTGAAAGAAACAAATGCGACGTGGTCAAATGACTATAACTGGTGAGCTGACATGGTTTGAGTTGACTTAAATATAAACTGTTGAAAACACATAGGCAATCAGTGTTTTCATTCACTATTTCAGAAATCAGAAGTCAGTGTCTTGCGGTATGGATACGTCAGCTGCCCGCACCAATACTGGACTCCCTGAACTGAAAACCACACTTTGTACAGTTAACACTATTGCTTCACAAAAAATAAATACTAGAGTCCTAAGTTTTTCAGTAGAACTGACACCTCTGATACCAATTTGTCATGACCCATCCTCTGGTCCCGTGCGGTGACTACCCCAAGCCTTCCTTCCATAGTCCAGGGGCTGGCGACTAGCATCAAAGGCGCAAAATCCGATAAAAAGGGAAGGAATTTCCTTTATGAAAACTAAACACACACAACCAGAGTACACGCGGAAGAAAACACTATGTAAAGCAGTATAACTTACGTCGTGATGAAAGAACAAAGGTGTCCGGAAATACAAGCCCACCAGTAAAGTACATGGAAAAGTCAAAACCACAGGATGGTGTCAAGCTTCTCATGGATTGTCCTTCGGAGTTCCTACTTGAAGGGTAGGTATATATGGACACCTCGGCTCTCCACGTCCGTCTGTCACCTCCGGGTACCATCTCGTCATGAAGTCCACCTCCGAGTACCCTCTCATCATGAAGTCAAACTCTGAGTACCGTCCAACTCTACAAGCCTCAACCACAATCAGTGATATCTGTCGTCTGCATCAAACACAATGAGGTACGGGCAAAGCCTGTGAAAAGGTGAGTATAACGATACTTAGTAGGGACCCTGAGACCCTCAAGGTCTTATTAAAATCCAAAAAGGATAAAACACAAAGAAAGATCTCAACAGATAACCTTTACGTAGGTATATTCCAATGCATATAACTAATTTATCCAGCAATCCATCTCAATAATGAGGAAAACATAGAGGTCATTGACTCATCTCAACCAGGATTTTCATTATCGAAACCACGGCTGCTGGAGATCTCTTCCTCAATCGAGCACAATAGTCCTACCATGACTACAAGGTTCCACTCACTAACATTAGACTACTGAGGTACTCCTCCTGTAGTGTACCGCATGTCTTCCACCTCACAAAGTAGTGCTCCTCCGCCATGGGTCTGCCACATCACAAAGTAGTACTCCCCATCATAGCCCACAGAGGTACTCCTTATGTTGAGTATCGCGGGTCTGCCACCTCACAATGTAGTGCTCCTCCACTATGGGTCTTCCACCTTACAAAGTAGTGATCCCCACTGGGCTATACAAGTAACTCCGAATCGAATCGGACAAGCTTTCATCAGGTCTCAGCCAACTATAAGGTCACCAAACTCCATATGCTCATCTCTGGGAGGATCCGCTCCACGAGATACAGGTCAATACTTCCATGTGTCACGTAATATCAAGTATAAATATCTCCATGGAACGCCTCATCATAGAGATCACAATGCTATAGACGACACATCAATCGGACACCCGGTCTGTTAGTTATTAACATTTCCGTTGCAGGGGCCCGGTTGGATTTCGGGTACACTCCAACCCACCCATACTCCAACAGTATCCAAAACACAGGTTAATTATTCCAAAAGAATATTCTCATCAATAGTAATCCAACATAGTCGATGACACACTAATCGGACGTCCGATCCTCATGTTATAAGCGTTTCTGCTCTAAGGGCCCGGTTGGTTTCGAGTTCGATCCAACCCGGCCGTACACAATATATTCCAAAACCTTGAGTGTAATATAACGAATCGACAGACTCGATCCAATGAATCTTATGCAATAGACGGTGCATCGATTGGAGGTTTGTAGCTCATGATATGTCCGTTTAACTGAAAACGGTCCGAAAATAGGGGGTCTGGGCCTGGTCCAACCCGGCCCAAGACACCCTGGGTCGGCCCGATCGGTGCGGCCCGGCCCGGCCCGGTCTTCATGGCCCTGCCCGTAGCTGGCGGGAACGGACTACGGCCAGCTGCAGCTCGGCCAGCCGGGCTGAGCATTACACGGAGCGGGGGAGGCACGACCTCCCCACTGATTGACATAGTCGGCGCCAGCTGGCGCCGCCGCTGGCGTCCCGGATCCTGCGCGGCCGCGGGTTCCGTCACACCGCCGCCGTGGCTGTTGTCACGACCGATTTCCTCTAGTGGCCCGCTGGGGTGCCGCCTCCTCTAGGTGGCCGACCGGTCGCCGACGCTGCATCACCGTCGCGGCGCGACGACATCGCCTTTCACTGACCACCGGACGCGCTCCGGTTGTCCGCTTTGCCTGCCGCCTATGCCTACGGATCTCCCGGGACCTGTTCTTTGCTGCGATGACTTCAAATCACCGATCCATCCTTGTTTCACGTCTCCCATCATCTCGTGCACAAACGAACAACCAACAGAGTGTAAGGGATAGTTCGTTAGCCCATGCCCTCCGCATTAGACGCTCAAACCAAAAACTCAATGACGAATGACGGGTATAAAAAAACCAAAAACCCTACCTCTATTGTGGTTCTTTCGTCGTAGATGTGGAAGGAATTGCCCCTCTGTCAACTTTGGGAAAGACCCATCGTTATAGGAGTATACCCGAAGATGTGGTGTCTCCCCTCTTGTCACGGAGAAAAGAAAAGGAGGTGCATCGTCGTCCTTCGTGGAGCCGTCTTTCTTTGTTGAAGAAATCCTCATTCTTCATGGAACCGGCATGTTCTTCAAAAACCGAAGATCTACCCCAATCCTCCTTAGAACAACGAAGCCCTCCTCTCATAAAATAATAGGCTCCTCCTATTATTTTATTATAGAAGCAAAAACCTTCAAGAATCAAATCACCTCATTAATTAAATGCGTTGGAAATTAATTAAAGGAAGTTAAAGGAATGATCCTCATTAATTAAATGCTTTGGAATTTAATTAAAGAGATGGAGAGGAAATATCCTCATTAGTTTGAAGGGTTTTCATGGATTAATGGAGTGAGGGAGGTGGGGAGATTGGAAACTAATGGGGGGTTTCCAAATTAATGAGGGGGTTTAAGGGGATTAGTGGAAAATAAAAGGTTGGGTCTCGTGTGGGCCCCACCTCTCTAAAATCCACACTTGGGTAGTTATGTGGTTGTGGGTCCCACACTTAACTACCCATGGGAGGAATTAACCTCCATAGATTCATAAAGCTGTTGTTAAAATTTTATTTATCTCTTTTTATATTTGAACCACAAATTATCACTTCAAACCCGCATAAAACGCAACTGTGGTAAATGTCCCCTTATGAAATTACCAGTGCTACGGTTTCATCAGTGCCCTCAGATTTTACTTTCGAGCACCAGTTCAAAGGATAGAAAAACCCACTCATTCGATCCCTGAACGTACCTGAGCTGAACTTCAGAAATTGATTCTGGGCACACCGGGCTTCGTAATCTGTGCTGTCAGAAGCCACATACTCGTAAAATTCCAATGAAATTAAGAAAAAAAATTTCTTGACATTTTTGGGTCCTTACAAAAATGGTTAATATAACTCCATTATACATAAAATTAATATGTTTATTATGATATAAATTCAGGATATCACTTTATAAACAATTTTATTTTTATTAAAATCTTGAATATGACATCATTAATTGTTTTATAAATAAAATATTATAAATGTCATAATAACATCCAAATAGAAAAAAATGGTCAAATATCCCAACAAAGATTTATTATTGTATAGAAATAATCAAACAAAAACATTGGGAAATGATTTAGTTAAATTATGTAATCCCCATTCTTTTATTTTTGACATAAATTACCCAATTTACTTTTTATCATTGGAGAGAAAACTACCAAGGTTAATATTTATATTGGTCAAAAATAAGAGGTAGCTATTTAATAAATTTTATTCTTATAAATATATATAAAGAATCTCATTTTCAAAATTAAAATCACATAATTTGTATATTTTAATTTAAAATTAATCATGTAAAACACAATGAATAATAATTTTTCTTACAAATAACGTTGAAGTACAAAAATGTAATTAAATTAATATAAGGTGGGAAAAACAAAAAAAATTAATTGTAATATATTATTTATTAATAAATAGTTTTAAAGTTCCATGGATATAAAATGCAATTTATAAGGAGACATTAAAATAATGAAATAGATTGTATTATAAAAATATTTAGTTTTTAGTATTCATTGTAATATCAAAAATTTCTGAAAAATACGAAATAATAACACTAAAATAACTTGAAATTATGATCTTAAAATTTAATTTTATTTTTACAACTACAATTTATAAATTTTTAAAAATTTATTTTTAAAATAAATGGTCCACTAAAAAGTGAAAAGCTGTCATTAGAAAATTTTAGATTTTTGAGTACAATATTGAATTAGTTCTTATCTTATTCATATCAAATAAATTTTATGAGTATAAAAAAATTATGAAATATTTAATAAATAATTTTCATAATATTGTTAATACTATTCATAATCTACAATTAAATGTCTAGAATATAATGGCCGTGTAAAAATATTAATGTTTAATATTATATAGTTGTTAATTTGAGCTGAATATTGCATGAAATATAAGCTATCAAAGATATTAAATGTGAAAATATACATACCATATATTATTTGGATGTTAAATTATACTTATTATGTAAAAATAGAAAATAAATACAATTATTAGGAAATATGTTTTAATGAGGTTTTATTAGTTATAATGAAATCCTCATTGATAAAAACTATCCTATTCATTTTCTAATGTAATTAATGAAACATAAGTGAGTTATATTATATTTTTAATATTTATATTTAAATTTTACAAAATAATATTAATTTTCTATTAATGAATATAGATATTCATGAGTAATATCCGTTCTAGATACTGTGAATTGTTCCTAATAATATAATTTTTATTAAAAAAATAAAATAAATCAATGTAGAAGTTATTAATAAGAAAAACTAATTTTAATATATAAAAAATAAAATAATGTATTAGATATAAAATTAGAAAATGATAAATAACTTATAATTTAATTTTTAAATATGAGATATTATGAATCATTGAAAATGAGAATGTGTCCATGAATACTCTTACCTTAGATTCAAGGTTCATTGAATTCCCTTTAAAACCAATAATAATAAATTTTAAATTATTATTAATATATAAAATGACATTATTTATGTTTTTTTACATAACAAAAGTAATTTTTAATTTATTTTTTACCCTTTAATTCTATTTATTGTTCAAATTTACATTCATGTTTAAATTTCACCATTTTATTTATACATTGTATTATATAGAGAATTCTTCGCATGCCCGTGGTTAATCTTTTATTCACCACCATGTTTTCATAAAGATGAATTAAGTTTATTTTATTGTGTTCAAATTGATGAATTTCATTTTTGGAAAGCCATAGTTCTGTTTCCATATGAAATTAAATAAATTATCATTTTTGTATATTGAACTGAAAAAATTTATTTATTGATGAATATACATGTCCATATTACCATTAAAAATTTATGAACACATATTAAATACATAATTATTATCAAAAATTATCGGTATATCTGTTTTATTTTTCATTTATGATTATTATATTATGACATTCACAATTTAGGTTTTATTAATAACCCAAATAAGCACTTTTTATAAAGAATGAATGAGTAAGAAAATGTAATTTTATTTTTATAATATTAAATTTTTTGAAACATAAGGATATTTTTTACATGAAATAATTTTTTATATCATATTTATGATGTTTTGGATGATGGGGAAAACCAAAAAATATTAACGAGAGGGAAATATTAATAATGGAGGGTTGATTCTTTTCTAAATTTTCCTATCAGAATTGAATGATTGGGGACTCTATACTATTACTAACTATTTAAAAAACATGAGAGATTATTTTTAACAAGATATATTTTTGGAAGAAAATTTTAAAGTAAATAAATGATGTTATTTTATTATCATAA
Source organism: Viscum album (assembly GCA_963277665.1). Classification (NCBI taxonomy): domain Eukaryota; kingdom Viridiplantae; phylum Streptophyta; class Magnoliopsida; order Santalales; family Viscaceae; genus Viscum; species Viscum album. The sequence continues at coordinate 48,417 of CAUJRU010001273.1, read as the reverse complement.
ATTATAGGTCCCTTAAATCAATGTTTGAGTGGAGTTAATGGAAATACATATTTTTAAATGTGTGAAGAATTTCATTTCATGAAGAAAGAGGATAAAGAGTTTAAAATTAATTGATGTGTTTTTATTATCCCCATAGAAAAAAAATTATGATATATATATATATTATGATATTTATCTTCAATTTAATATTTTTTTGTTAATTATAATTTTTCTCTTGGTTAAGGGAAAGCCAAATTAATGCAATTAATTTCCTATGATCTAGTAAATTAAAATTTAATGAAGCGATTATTATACTTAATGATATAAATTAATTATGTATACATTTAATACACAATTTTAATATATAAATTTTCACCATTAACATATTTACATATAATTATAATGACTCAAATTTTCAAACAAAATCATTACATCATTTTATATATATGAAAAATAATAATAACATAACCCAATGTCTATATATTTATTACAATGAATGAATTTGTTTTTTATAAAATAGTATTTCAAATAACATTATCAATTATTTTATTTATTTATTATATTCCTCATATTATCTGTCTTATTCCCCTCAGTATATTTTATTACCATAAGACATTCATCAAAGGAATAGTTATAATCCTAGTTAGTGAAGGATGAATAATAATTAAACATGGAAATAAATCCATATAGGACATGGGGTAGTATAATACTCTTTATCATATCCTAACAAAAGGATCATCATCAAAATATAATGGAAAGATGTGAAATATAATTAGAATGTGGAATATATATATGAAGGAAGCACAATAACATTGTGGTCTGACTGAATAAATAAATATTCACCAAATAAAACATCATGTTCCTGAAAATCATATCACTAAAAATATTCTCTTTTTCAAATGTGAAAAATTACTTCATTAAGGTAATTTATAATTGAAATATTATCTTTATATATTTAACTTTACCCCATTAAATTTAAGGATACATAATTCTTATACAACTTGTGATATCATAAAATTCTAGAAATAATTCATCCCAAATGGAATGGAAATTATAAATAAATTTAAAAAATGATAAGAATCTATTAAAAGGAATGGGTTCTATAGTGATGTCATAAATTATGTAAAATAAAATACTCCTATATTTTCAAAATAATTGTGGAATAAATAATTCAGGTTATAAAATAGTGAAACTATCAAATTATGTATCATATTTACTATAGATAAATAGAATAAACATTTTAATAATCCATATGAGATTTTAAAAATAATGTTTATTGAATATAATGATGGTAGATAAGAGTGAATTTAAACCATATGGAAAAATGAATATCACAAAAAATAAAAGAAACATTAATGAAATTTATATTTTTTTAGAAAAATGTCATAGAGAAAAAATATAATAAGAGAAAATAATCAAAAAAAGAACGGTTCTAACGAGGAATTAGTACAAATATCTTTTTGGTTTCTCCACTTTTGAAATGCTTTTGTAATAAAATTATTATTAAGTAAAAAATAGTAATGAAGTATATTATTCTATGGTTAAAACATTAAGAGAATATAATAATAGAAATTTATTTATATTTAATTTTTTATAGATAATTCTTCTATTGCATGTTTCCTTTCATAATAAACCATTATTCAATTTTATTACATTGATTCAATATAGTTAATATATTTGCATTTTTTTTCCAAACTACAAAAATTTATATTATCAAAAAAATTTATATTATATATTATTTATGGTAACAATCTATGCTTTTTGTGATTATAAAAGAGTTGAAAATATCCATAAAGGTGATTAATCAGCAAATAAGGGTACATTGACAATAATGAAGGAGATAAATGTGTAAAATATATTAATTTTATAAATATATTTTTTAATGAAAATAATATAAATTATTACTTTTTCATATACTAATTATTTTATTTTTTAATATTACATATATAATTGAGTGAGGTATTTGAAAAATTAATGAAGAATTTTCTAATAAATAAAAATATGGTAGAAAACTTTGTCATTAAATCAAGCCATTTCAAAAACCATAACAACTAAGATTTATTAGATTTGTATGAACCCATATCAATCCTAAGGGTACATGATGGATTAAGAGAGTCTTATTGAAATGATTATGGGTGTGTAGACGAATCTGGGTTGTTATCATCTAAGGGAAGGAAGAGGTGATATTTATACTTATGGGGTGGGAAATTTTTCTGTTAATTTATTTTTTAATATATTATTTTCAATATTAAATTGTAATAATTATGTTATTCATATTATAATAAATAATATATTAAAATTAAATGTGTTTTTTATTTCTAATTTATTCCAACTCTAAATCTATTATTATATTAAAAAGGAATAAAAAAATAATAGATAATTGAAGTATAATGTAATAGATCTCATTTTATATGTTTTAAAATTAATTTTTTTTGTTTTGACCATTATTTTCATAATCTTAAAATCAAGTATATATATTATTAATTTTTTTTTCTAATGATACACAAAATATATAATTAAGTATTCTATTATTACATCATAAATGGTTGATTAAATATGTGTTTTTTAAATTTTTATTATGTGTGTATTTTATTATATAGTTTTTATTTATTTTTATTTTTGTTTATTTTTTTAAAATTACATAAAATTCATAAAAAACGTTATTCTTAAATAGTTACTAATCCTTCTTATGATATATTTCTATATTTTATAATTTTTTTCAATATAAAATAATTTTTTTTATAGTAGTTTGAAAATGTATATGTGGATAAAAATTATATGTTTGGTTACGAAACAAAATTCATCCACAAACCATTGAATGTTTTCTTACTGGTTTATTATAGAAATAAATGAAAATTAGTGTGGTTCCCCACATCAATGACTAAAACTATTATACCATCATTTTATTTCAGATTTATTTTTTGACATACATAAGTCAATTTTTGTATACCTAATAGTATAATAAATGATTCGTTTTTTGTAACATAAATAATTTTTGGCATAATAATATATATAAATCCTACAATTTTTTTCTCCATAGATTATTAATAGTGGAAAAATATTATGTAAAATTATATGATAAAACATGTGTTGAAAATTTTATTATACTCATTCATAGTAATAATATTCTAGAGAATAATCATCCTCCATTTTTTAGAGAATATGAGTTTTCATTTATTTACATATAGTGGTAATATATATGTTACTATGTTCAAATGAAAATAATATTTATATTAATATTTTATTTTTCATATAACAATGTGGTATTTTAGAAAAATTAGATTTTATAGATTTTATAACATCAAAATCTATTTAGATAAATATATCCACGATCAATGATAGTTATAATGGTTTGGGTTTTATAAACGGCGAATGTGTTACTCAAATTCATTAGAGATTAATGACTATTGTTTCCATTTTATAGTCACTTGGGGATAAAGAATTTTTGGGTGATCCAATGGTTTAAAAGATACATGATATTTTACCAAAGGGATTTGAATGAATTAGATTTATGATATATGAAATAAAACATACTAACACATTATGTGTTCAAGATATAATTAGAACCATAATTAATTATAGGTCTTTATTAATAAGGGTTGTTGATAAATAATGAAAAAACTATTTTTCATGGGATAATTTTTTTGAAATAATTTATAGATAGATGTGTACAAAGAATAATTTTTATACAAATTGTTATGAGAATTGTTTTGAGATAAAAATGATTGAGTTTTATTAATTATTTTTATAAAATTATATTTACATGAGAAGTTAAAGAAGGAAATAAGTGATAAAATTTTTATAATTGATTCACCTGAACCAATTTTCAATATGTGAAAAAAATCTAGTCACATTTAAATTTGGAATGGTTAAGTTAAAAATATTTTTATATTACTAGTTATTGGAATGATTCATTTGTGAAGATGTTAATGGATTAAGGCGTAAAAAATTTGGCTTATGATGAAAAAGAACAATAATATATAATCAATCTTAATTTTTTTAAGGATGATTTAATTTTATGATTATGCTTCTAATGGGTATATTTTAAATCATATACACAAATACATCACTTTTAATTTCAGTCATTCTATAATAATTATCCTTTATAATTTTTCGTATATATGATTTGTAACCTTTATGTATAACTCAAAATAGTGGAAAATTATTTCATTTTTTTAGTATATAATATTAAAAATATAAGATGAGTATATTCATAAATTCTATAAAAAAGGTAATATTATTTTAAAAAATAGATTCATTATAGGGGGTTTAATATTAAATTACTCTTTATTATTTTATTCATTTATCATTTTAATGTAACAATGGGGGAAAATAAAGGGAATTTAATAAAATTTAAAAAAATTTCTCATAAATTGAAAATGTTATATGAGAAATTCAAAAATATTATTTGAGAAATTTGAAACTTTTATGGGGAATAAATTTGATATTTTATTCATTTCTTCTTAATTATGAGATAGGTAATATTTTTATAAAAAATAGATAATATTATATAAAGTCCATTAATTTCATTATTTTACATAAGGGTATGATTTTCATTGCACTGAGTATCATAATGGAAGATAACTTAACCATTATTAAACATTATACCATGATTTTATAAAATAAAAATTTATTCCAGAATATTTATTTGTATTTTTATTCTAAAAAAACTAAAAATCGTTCCCATCAAATATTATCAAATACACCAGGATTATTTAATTGAGAAATTTTATCAAATAAATTTTTTTATTTATGTTTTTTCATTCGAAAATGTGGTATATTTTTGTTCTATGGATTCATTTTATCCTTATATATTAAGCTCACACAACATTCCAGATATATTTTATAAAAAAAATTGGTTTTTTCTGTGTGTTTTCATATAATTAATCGAATATCTAAGAAAATTCATTCTATAGATCCCTATCACGAATGTAAATAAGACTGAATTCAGTATGGTCCTCTAATAGTGTAGAACTAACTTCTTCTAAAGTGGTGAAGTATTGATTAGGTTATCATATAATGACGAAGAATCTCGACTATTACAAATAATATATTTTACATTGGTGTTTTATCCTTGGTTCATAAATAAATAATGATAAAAAATTAATATAGTTAATATATAGATATATATTAAATAAATATTCCATTTTTGATTCTATATTTTTTTTTCTAAAAAACATCCTTTAAACTCAATTCTTAAAATCTGTTATTTTTAAAATTACATTATAAATTGAGTTATGACATAAAATATTAATTAAAGAGATCAAAAATTCAATTTCTAGAATTAATTATTTAATAACCGAAGTTAAAAACTGATTTTGACATTTTTTATTATGTCATTGATGTTCAAGTTCAAATTTTATATCATACCAAGGTAGTGTTCTATTTTTTGCATTTCATTCCATTAAAAGTTTTAATTTCTTACTAAGTTATTTAATGTAATGGTATAATTTTTATTGTTCTATTAATATATTTTCATACTCTACATACATTAAATTTAATTCATCCATTTCGATCACCATTATTGTTCCGCCAGTTCTCATTTCAGTGATATCATTATAGTAATTATAATTATTTTTCCAGGATTTAATTTTTTTATGGTCAATTATCCAAATTGATACACTTATTAATTAATCATTATTTATAATTATAAAAACATCCTAATATTTACAATAGAATTAAAATCATTCATGAGTGTATTAAGTACCTTATAAGTCAGAAATTGGTATTCCTCAAGAATTATTTCCACAGAAAAATATTATGTAAATTAACACTACCAAAATAATGTATATTAACACAAATAATATATTTTTTATGATTTAAATAGGTATATATTATATTTTACATTAATAATATTATTTTGAAGAGGTAATATTTATTAGAAAAATTAAAATATTATATTTTTTATATTTTTTTGTGCACTGATGTAAAAAGTTACACATGACGTAGGTTTTTCTATAACTGACATGAAATATAAATTTCCACATCATCTATAGAAATCCAAACATTTAATGTGAATTTTTAAATAAATTTTAAATTAAAATATGTATGGATTCATTAACATAATAACTCTATCATTGGTTATAATATCTGAAATAAAAAACATATGTCTACTATCTGATGCAATAAGGTAACCTAAAAATTGTTAAAAAAATAACTCTTGAAAAAAACCTATTTTTGTTCATGATTTCTAATGCAATTACAAGTTCTTTAGATGAAATTGTAGTCCCTCCATCAGTGAAATTCCTATAAATATTATTATATTTTTGAGTACCTTGAGAATAATAATTATCATTCTTGTAGAAGATATTACATTAGTCCCATTATGTCGTGCATCTTCTTGTGTCATTGATTTATGAAGATAATTAGAATTTTTCTTTTTAGGAGTTTTTATACTAATAAATTAGAGGGTATTTAATTATAATTTTTATATAGTTTTTTGTAAATTCTATGTTACTAATACTTTTATATTAAGGCCTTCAATGATTGGAAGGAATATTCGAGTTTCTGGTTTCTATTAGTGACAAATAATGATGATTATGGTGGTCGGGGGATTATTTTGAAGAATACAAAGATGAGAATCCAGTTTATATTAGTGTTATAAACAAATATCTTAATTAAACTGATTCTAATTTACTTTAAGACTAAAATTATTATAGGTTAAACTCTAATATACCTTTTAAAGGATTATATTTGACGATAGATTTAATCATGTTTATTATTCTACTTATTATTTGTTCTAATAGAGTCCTTTATAAAATAATTTATGGGGAACCATATTTGTAAATTTCTACTCGACATTTTGGTTATATTTATAATGTACCTACATTATTGTGTGGTTTTTCATAATTTCCCTAAATTTTTATTTTATTGAATATACATGAAATTAAATGAACGATAACTTCCATAATGATTATTAAAATTTAATTAGATATAATCTTTTTGTTTATAATATTTGTGTTATCAATAATTCATGTTTTTTATTTGGGTGAAAAAATTATACGTGGATGTACATTTTTTTAACAACAATTCAACCCAAATTTTGTAACTATATTGTTCTTTTTAAATGGGAATATAATTTGTCCACTAAAAATATCCTTCCTAAGAAATACTACAAGTTTAATCCAATATTAAAACATATTAAACATAGAATATAACATCTCATTCAATATATTCAGTAGAAATATCCTAATATTATTTACATGTTTTAAAATAGATTATATGAATATATCCTCAACATAGGACACCAAAATTGATTCATGGTGTCCTATAAATACCATATTTTTCAGGTTCAATAAGATTATAAGGGGGATTTGATGTTCGAATGACACTAATACTAACTTATAGTGACAATGTATTCTTTGAATGTTTTTCCTTGGAATATCATCCCTGTTTACAATAAACTAATGATATCTAAAATAATGATCTTAAATTGAGAAGTACTAATCTTATTGAAGTAGATTGAATATTTCATTAATATGATATAATATATTATTTTTCATTATAATGGTATTTTCTACCTCTTGATATTCAATGATATAGAATTTTTTCTATTCCATATTATTAATAAATTGAACCATTTCAACCTGGTTAATACACTATAGTATATGAATCCTCTGACAAAAAATCTCATATAAAATCTTATTTATATAGTCCAATTCGATTTGTTCCATCAAAATGGTTCCCTTCAATATAGGTTTAGATTTAGGATTACGTTCTATTAAAATATCTAAATCATTATATGGGGATAATTCTATAAATTGTTTAGGTGATACATAAATATATTACATTAAAATGGGTGGTTCATTATGATGGATACTTTCCGTTTTGTCAATTTTTTGAGTAATATGTCATTCTATGTCAATTATAAACCCCACACCTTTAAAGAATTTTATAAAGTGGTTTTATAATATTCCCTAAATTTTATTAATATCATAGTTTAATTAGATATATTATGTTATATTTCCATTCCACAACCTATTTTTGAGATCTATATAAGGAGAACCAATTCAAACTGAGTAAAACATTAAATTATACAAATTGAAGTAATAATATATTTTATTGAAAAATATTTTTTACATATCTTCATTATGAGAATAGTTCAACACATTTTAATAGTGATTTAACTACTAGTTAATTTTATTTATATTTTAGACTCGTGGGTTGACTTAGTGATTCAATGGATCTAAAAACATATAAGAGAAAAATTATTTCATAGAAGTCTAATTAAATAAAATAACAACTATAAATTGGTGCATATTATGGGTTCCATTAACAATTTATTTTAGGTCAATCAATTTCCCTATATTTTTAGAAGATTAAAATCATAAAAAAACATAATTAAATCAATTATTAATAAATTTTTTTCCATATTTGTAAATTAATTCTAATGCCTTCACCTGTGGGATCCCATTGTATAGGCTGTGTTAAAATTTATTAATAAATTTACTAAATTAAATTTTTCATAGTATCAAATAACGTATAACAACCAATAACTTTCATAAATGATTACTGTGTAATTTTTACGATAAATAATATAAATATAATATAACCCATTATTTATTTGAATGATATTTTGGGAATTTTTTTTATCAAATACAATGAAATATTATGTAGTAAAAATTATATAATTTCATCATAAATGTCATCTTATCTTTATTAATTGTATCCATAGTACTATTAAAGAGCATAGAAAATTCATAGAGAAAATGAACAGCTAAAAACATGTAATTGGAGTCTTAATAGGATATGTATAAGATATATAAATCAACATAGTTCATGTTGGTGCCTAATCAACAACATCATATCATTAAATATAATCATTGTCATATACTAGTGGGAATAATATCAAAGAGACGTTTAATGTTTCATATTCATAATAATGGAACATCATTAATTTTATATAAAATTCCTCATATATTTGTGTTAATAAACATCATCATATTCATCAATAATATATGTTTAAATATCATAACTAAATTATATTTGAACAAATATAAAATTATTTCAAAAAAAATTCATATAATCTCATTATATATAAAATACTACCTCCGCAATACTTCATAAACAAATGAAAAACATGTACTGCACAAGGGATGGAAAACATACATCAATGAATAACATGATATGAATCTATGAGTGAAACATTTGTTCCATTAGTAGGTCGTAAACTCTGTTTATATGAACATGAATGGAGTTTAGCATAAGAGTAATGGAAAATAAATTCATATATGGATGGAATGTATTGACATTGCCCCTTGTAACCGAGAGATAGTGTTTGATTTATTATAATAGAATTAGATATTTGGAATTTCAAACAAATGGATCAAATAATTTAATAGGATTGGTAAACTACACACATAATTTATTCCTATATTACATTTGAAAAAAATACAAAAGAGTTTTGTCTTAAAATAACTTTATTCCAACAACTGTATAATTGCATGTCAATCATAATAAACATTAGGGATTTCTAATATAAGATAAAAAAGTAAGGGTGAATTAAAATTCATAGTAACTATCACATAAAAAATACTTTTTCAAGAATCAAAAAGCATAATAAATATGGAATATTAAATAACTGAACACCCATTCCATGTTATCAACAAACTCTGATGTACGTGTATCCAACGAACATATAAGTGTAGAAATATTATGGATAATAATAAATATTGAAATCTAAATAAATGGAATAATATTTAATTTAATGAATAAAATTATTATCATAATGGGATTTGGAATAATCAATATATAAAGGTAATTAATTTTAAAAACATTCCATTTTATCAATAAATTAGAGTGATATACATGCAGAGATAATAAAATTTCATAAATAACATCAACAATAATAAATGAATTCTTAATAAAATAAATACATAATTTTTTATTCTTTGATCATAGTGATCATTATACCTCTTCTGTCATGAACAAACACAATATGGATAAAAAAACTTATGAAAAAACATGGTTAAGGCAAGTTTATTTATTCACCTTAGGAGGCCAATGTTCCATTTAGGTGATATATATTACCAAGACCCATATATCTTAATTGATCGAAATCATTCCTTCTATATTGTGCATTGAATTTAATTCATGAGTCAATATTATTTAGCCTCAATTAACTATATTAGTAAGGGATATAAAATTATGAATATTTACCCACTCAATCATATTAAATTTAAATAAAAAACCATATATATAAATGAAAGATGATTTAAGAATAAGAGTATTCACGATAAATAATATTGATATTTAGAGTAAATTAAATTCTAAATGATCATATGAGAGTTAATATATTATTTTGACATTAATGTCTAAAAATTGGAAAATGTTAATAAATATTAATAATAAAATTGGTTAAAAAATTCATAAACCATCTATGGGATGAATAATATTGATATCAATATATTATATCCCCATTAGATTATATATTAAAAATATGTATTTTGGTTGAATATAAATAAAATAAAAATGCCATTAAAAAAGTACTTGTAGGAAATATCTTTTTCATTTTTGATAACACATAATACAATTTGAAAATACTTTTCTCTGATAATCAAATTTGAAAATTTAGAATATCTCGAATTTTATGAAAAAATATTTCATTAATAATATTCTTGTAAAATTGAAAAGGTAGATTCAATATAATTATGTTTATTTCTAATTTCAATCATTTAATATTATTATGTGAAATGTAGAATGGTAAGATCATGTTGAAGGTAGTTTGTATATTTGCATGAGAAACGTTTCATTTTTCAAAGATCATTGTGGGAAAAGGTAAGTAAAATATTATAAATCCATAATTATAATAATATATACAACCAATTTTATATAAATAATTAAATATATATATTTATCATCCAGGTGTTTTGGAGATAAAAATAGAGTCACATCACTTCGTGAAGGCGGTAGTCCACATATACACAAGTGATATTGTCATCTTCATGTGATTGAAATGTTGCGAAATAAAATGATATATTTTCCTCAAATGATGATAATTATGTTATTAAGAGTATAATTATATATTTTATACCACATATATAAATTAATATTACTTTTATCACCTTCCATGTAAATGTTAGTGAAATACGAATCAGATTGCTTCATGGGGTGGTAGTATATCTTACACATGAGTGATGTTATCGTCTTCCATATGGATTGGAACATAAAAAGGTAAATATGATATAAATAATACAAATGAATAACTATATATTAAATACCTTATATATAATTTATATCTATCAACATGGAATATAGTGATAGGTTGTAATGAAAAAATAAATGACATCGGTTCATGAGGTGATGGTCCACTGTACACATGAATCAAGATCTAGTAACCAATTTCATGAATTTGGGGGTGTTTGGAGGAAATTAAAATAACATAACAACATAGAACATTATGAAATATACTGAGTTTATTATATCATCATGTTTTAATAATAATTTATTGTGGTAGTGGATAGAATAAAAAATGATCATTGAAGAATGTTACAACTTATTTAGGTAAAATCCTTATGCTAGCAACAAAGACATACATGGTTTAATTTCAATACAAAATAAGGTGTAAAGGATGTGGATAGGGAATATAATAAGTTATTTTATTAGTCTCATGTGAATAAAACTGGTTTTATTTTTTTAATATGTGTGGAGAGGGGGTAATATTTTATAAGTGTGTAGAGTGGATCAATTGTAATTTTTTAGAAGATTCCATCATACCAAGATATTTATCAAGCTGAAAACATCACAAATGGTCCATTATCAAAACAAAAATATATTTGGTCAAAATACTTCCATGAAATTGGTGTTTGAATAGTTTTACGGTAATTATTAGCCCTTATATTCTAAATTTAACCCATGGAATACCCATTTTTACCTTATCTATTGTAATTTTTTTTTTCAGTTTTCACTATTCAGTTTGGTCAAAAATTTAATTAATTTTTATAGAAAATATAAATTATTAGGATTATAAAAATGGAATTAATTTTTCCAAATTTTCATTAAAAAAGTGATAAACATTGTTTTACTAATACTTTCATGGATGTGACATGATAATGGGTTTTCTTATTGAAAGTTTCCAAATGTTTGTAATGTTTTTATATAATTTTTTTTTGAAAATTATTGAAAATAAATAAATTTTATTAATTTATATTTACGTTAAATAATTTTACCTTTAAAATAAATTAATGTATAATTTAACTTGATAACTTATTTGAAGGAAATGGTTGTTTTCTATAAAAATTTAGTATTTTCACTGTTTAACGAAAAAAGAATATGTTCAACAATTTGAAAATAATTATAAAAATTAAATACTGATATTCTTAATTTGAAACATAGGTTTAATTTAGGATATAAGTTTCCTAAAACTGGTAAAAATTAATTTCAAATTTTTTCCCAAAGCACAACTAAACCACAAAATTAATTTTTTAACAAATTATTTCCTATTTCTTTTATATGATTTTATTTTTATTTTTAATCATAGAAAACAAATGAAGTACATAACATATTTAAACCAAGTAATTTTTATAATTTATGTAGTTCTATTTTTACATACTTATTTAACATCTAATTTATATCGGCATAGTATATTAAAGTTCACTTAAACCTAAGTCTAATTTTTTTTCAAGCTATCAATGAGATTATATTTTTATGAAATATATTTTCTGTGTTGATTTAGATCAGTGTGGTGTTTTCCATACACAATTGAATAAAATATTTCCATTTAGAATTTCATGTTGTTACATTCTTGCATCTTTAAATAACGTTTGTCCCTACAATTTAGTGATGATCTTTGTTAAAAATGGTTGGATATTTGAAAATCATTTTTCTAAAAACCATCATCGTTAAAAGTGTTAACCAAATATCATATAAATAAGATAGATAGTAAAGTAAAGATGTCATATCGAATGAATCATAACTAGGTCTTTATGTAGTCGAACATCGGTGGGATGTAATGTAATAAACCTAAAATAAAATTGCAATTAACTATAGAGAGTGATTGAGGTCATTGATCACAAATAACTGAATAATAAAAGGGATGTTAAATAACCCCAAACCATTAATCAAATAAGTTTGAGAAAGGTCATTGATACCATAATATGTGATGCTAACCGGATAACAGTTTATTTAATTGTATTTTTATAGTGTTGAAGAATTATATTACTATATATACAGATGGGGATATAAACATACATGATACATTTATATTTTATAGTAATAATTTCATCCTTTGGTTATGTATGGATAAATTTCAAATTTATCCCTAAATCTATTAAATGAATTTTTAAATTCAAAATTCTCTAAAATTTACATCAATGAATCTTAATGTCTAGATAATATTGAAAATTCATTACATCGATAACATATTGTCATTATAAAAAATGGTTATTATATGTTATCTAACATGCACTAATATCCATATGATTAGGTTATACATTAATCTTTAAAACCATTAAAATTGTTTGATATAAATGATTTAATAAATGGTTATCCTCATATCCCTTCAAAACTATTAATATCTACAACGTTAGAAATAAAGTTATTGAAATTGAAAAATTAATTTATCATTAATCCCCCAAAAAATATGAACTATATCATAATAATCATGTACAAAACATGTGAATACCGTAATCATATATTTTCTTGATACATGATAATAATCTAAATTACTATAAATATATATTGAAAACATGCATGCTTCCTAATTCATTAAGTAAAATGAATACTATTTGATATATTCCTAATATCTAATAATGTTGTAAACTCCATAAATGATAGTATAAACCACTTTTTAAACATATATTTAACCAATAACTAGGTATTTTTTACTATTGAATTAAAAATATCCATATCAATTATATCATTATCCCAAAATAATTATTTGAACATCAAGAAAAAATTATGGATAATATTTTTGGAAATAATTTTTCCAACATGTTAAACATTTCCCCAATCATTTTTATTTTTCCATTGTACTATTCAACACACACATTCAAATCCATAAAGAATATATACTTTATTAAAATCCTTATATATTTCATTATTCATATAAAAAATATTTCGATGATAATAAAATCAAATAAAATTAATCTCAAATATAAACAAAAATATTTTAATCATCCATCTTCGTATGTGGTAATAAAATAATCATAACCATTGTCAATTAACTAATATTGAGATAAATGCTTTGGAAAAATATGGTATCCATGTTCATAGTGATCTATCTCCTTATAAGTGATGCATTGAAAATTGAAAAACTATTAATTATCCCTGAAATCAAGATAATGTCTCCCTTTTTCCTCACAACTTAATCAATCTCATTTTCCTCTTAGTCATGTACATAGGTATTTACTTATAAAATTAACAAATGTTGGAAAATCCTTCTTTCCATATTTCCTTTCATTAATTATTTTCATGTACATCCGCTTCATTATATGATTCACCCAAATACATAATACTTAAATTATTACTTCGTGTATTGTTGGATCATGATACTATATCCTCATTTGATGAGAATGTATGTGAGATAAGTTACCTAAAAAATATTATATTTTTTTGATGATGGGTATTGATATGGTTCTAATTTTTTATTCTATAATCCATTTATAAATTATTGAATTCGCTACATAAAATCATATCATTATGATCTATATTTTATAATCCAAAAAATATTTAATTAATTAACATATATTGAAAAAAATACATGAATAGGTAATCTCATAATCATAAATATGGTTTCATTGGGGTTATATGTATTTCTCAAATCAATCATAATTATTTTTTAGGAATATTTTAATTATCCAAATCATATCCCCCAGGATATTAAAACCATGTTTGTAGTATATACCTTTTTCATGCACATGTGATAATCGGATCAAGCCCAATTATCCTTTTTTAAAATTATTACCAAAAATACCCTTAGTAATAGAATGACGTACACATATATTATTCATACAAGGACATATTTCATAAAAAACCAAATAATATATTCCCTTCACAAACATTAGGATGATCATATATAATTATCAACAAATTATATTATTGGGTTACATTCCCTAATCAATGTTTTCGTAATTCTACTTCATAAGGATTATACTAAACATCCATTGATATGAAATACACTGAAAAAATCCATAGTAAAATAGAGATTGTATATTCTATATAACATTTTTATAAAGAAAAAATGGAATATATAATAATGGAAATAATCATTTATTTGTCTTAGTGAACTATAAACATACTTTAGTCTTTCATTACATTTAAATACATTAATTACAATTTTTTTTTAAAATAATCTTATTCCATCTGATATTTCCTTGCATACCAATAATAATAAACTTATTGGATTATAGGGAAGGTAAATAAAATAAATGTGATGAAAAATGATCACTAATGTTCATGTATAATTAAATATACCATGAATCCAAAAGTAAAATTAATATGGAAAGTTGAATAATTGGGTTCCCCATCCATGTAATAATGAATCTATGATGGAAGTGCATCTAGATATAACTTTTGGGAGACAATATCATGTATATTAATATACATGTAAAGAAAAATATATTAAAAATTTTTATTTAGTAAACAGCAAGCCTAATATAATTAGATATACCATACATAATATAGAAAGGATTATAATTTAGAACAGATGCCATTTAATAAATATATATGAATAAAATGTATATAATTATAATATCATTTGAAAATATAATAGATAATAATAAATGAATTATTAAAATATAAAATTCAAAATTGTTGGATTCTATTTTCTCAGGAATCATGATTCATCTACTATTATGACCATTTATAAGAAAATGAAAATCTATAGGAAAAACATTTTTAATGATAACTTTCATTTTCACCAAAAAATATCACTCATGCATCTAGGGGATATATAATATTGGTTCCTACCATTCACTACAGGTCCATTAAATTATATATATATTTAATAATTGATTTAATTCATGAATAAACATTCTATAACATTATATATCCATATTCAGTAGAGGATATCATTTTATCAAGATTTACATTTCCAGACAAATAACATTCAATATAAAAACAAAATATGTTTAAATTACTTATTAATTGATATATAATCACGTCCATTATAAATAATACTGTTATTTAAGAGATATTAAATTAATGATGATTTTAGTAAACTATGTATTTCGAGGGGTAAAAAATTTTCTACATAAATGAAGTAAGGAAAAATTATCAACACTAACATTGGTCAAAATAATCACACACCATCCTTATTAATAATAAGGATGTTATCAATATAATATAACCCCCATGGATTATATGTAAAATAAACGTTTCTTATCATTTCCAAATATAAATACCATAAAAATATCATTAAAATGAATTTGAGGAAAAGTACCATTTCATTTTTAAAATCAATTTTTTAAACTAAAAAACAATTTGAAAATCCTTATATTTGCATGGAACATGTAGGAAAGAAGAATTTAAATAATATCAAGAAATAAATTTTCATTAAAAGTAACCTTTTATCAATCCAATGGGTCTTCAATGAAGTGGTGGTCATTCCTATGGGTAATTTCGTAAATGTATTAAAAGAAAAATGACATTCTTTTTGCACTGCAATAACTTTATGAAAGTTCTGTGTTCAGAAAATGAGAATAAAACTCCATTTAAAACATTATTTAAAAGAAACAATTTGTAACATGTACATTATAAAATAATTCTTAAGAGTTTAATAATAATATTGAAGACATCCACAAAAAAATGGTTTTGGAAACAAATAGATTTATAACCTAAAATATAAATGAAGAATGGTATTCCTAAAAAATATTTTATTAAACATCAAGTAAAACTAAGTGAAAAAATTGTACTATTACATGAAAATATAATGAATACTAGATGAATATAACTTTAAATGGGTTTATTGTACAATTAAAATATATTTTAATTTATTGGAAATACTATTATATACAATGTTGATTACATTGATATTGTGAAGTAAACACTCTTAATGATCTTCAAATTGATGTCATAATTAACCAATGAAATTTTCATTTTAATAAATAATAATAAAAAATAAGTTTTAAATATAACATAATATGATCAAAACTAATTACACACATAATCATATATGATCAATACCAATGAAGAAGTAATACAACCGTATGAAAAGAAATTGAGTAGTGTAATTCTTTACTACATGTTATATTTTAATTAAAATAACTTATTTTCACTAATCAGTTAAAGTTTTATCATAAAGACGATTAATAATGAATTATTAATGATATTAAACGTTAATTGGGAAATATATTCTCCATATAAATTAATCTAGGTTCTTAACATTACAATATGCCTCAATAAAAATAAATTGACACGAAATCCATTACATATTACTTTCTTCTAGATGAACATGATTTCGGATATCGTACGGTGGTTTTGAACATGTTATGAACTTATTAAATACCAATATTTATATTAATAATATTATTTATTATTCTTCTATAAAATCTTATCACATGTTCATTAAGAAACATTCATTATTTTTATTATTTGAGGATTTGATTTAACAAATATTCTTTTTCATGAATGTTCTCATTATTGTGAATCTTATGTAGGTAAATAATATAAAAATTAAAATAATTATATATTTATCATATTTTTATTTTAATTTTACTAGTATTAATAGTAATAAAATATAGTTTTGGGAAATGCTATATTTTGAAATCATCGTGACGTTATGGTATATGTATGCAGAGTAACGTTTCTATTTTTCAAAGATCATTATAGAAAAGAGTAATGTAATATATATTAATTCCTTAATGATAATTATTTCATAAATATAATATTATATACTTATATATCATCAATGTGGCGTGGTGATGAAAATAGAGTCACATCGCTCCTTGAATACGGAAGTCGACATGTACACGAATGACATTGTAATTATCAAGTTTGGGAAAAGTTAAGAAATTAAATAATATAATTTCTTAAT
The DNA here is from genome assembly GCA_963277665.1 of Viscum album. Taxonomy (NCBI): domain Eukaryota; kingdom Viridiplantae; phylum Streptophyta; class Magnoliopsida; order Santalales; family Viscaceae; genus Viscum; species Viscum album. The sequence goes on along the minus strand of CAUJRU010001273.1, from coordinate 30,467 downwards.
CAATTAAAAATATTTCATTAATATAATAATTATGTAATTTATATCACATATAATCATTGAAATTATCCTTGTGACTTTCTATTTACAATTTTTTTATTGAAATATTACATCACTTTATGAGCCTATAGTTTGCGGTACACAAGAGCGACATTATCGTATCCACTATAGAATGGAATGTAAAAGTTATATATATGATATAATGACTAAAAATTTATATCTATGATATATATATATATAATATATATATATATATATATTGTTCGTCATTATACCTAATCATGATAGGTGGTAATGGAAAAATGAATGTCATCGTTTCACATGGCCAATGTCCGCCATTCACAGGAATTATGATTTCACATCACATTTGATAGAATTGTGTGTTGTTATAGGTCATTCCCATAACATGAATATATTAAATATATGTAAAATACTGATGATATTATATTTTGATGGTTTATGTCATGACACATCCCAATGGGACCCGTGCCGCTACTCCCCATGACCACCTCTAATAGGCCATGTGTTGGGGACAATCATTGAGTAGGCATATCAGGGATGTTAGAGGCCTTCGCTAAAGCACCCGTACACACATACACATGAAAAATCATATACAATTCTATAATTTAATACAACAAAAAAACATGTGTGACTACATCTAAATCCCACAACCAAATATGGCATGGGGTAAAGGATAATAAATTTGGCCTAATACCAGCCCACAACAAAGATTTTAAGAACAAGTCTGAAATGAATATAAAATTATAAATTCTATTATAATACCATAAGAACACACCTCTTTGGGTGAAATATAACTAAGAACCACCTAGTACTATTCCATCAATAACTCTATAAAATAGTTGATCGTCTAAACATGACATGACATGTGCTGTTAAAGCCCATGATGAGGAGAGTATAAAAATACCCAATAGGACACCATGAAACCACAATGTATAAAACAAATGAAATCTAATCAGCTCTTCATACTTCTAGTTATAAATCACATATAATAATTCAATCAAAATATAACCACATTGACATAGACTATAATGGAAAACCATAATTGTAATATACCAACCTATGATTCTATATCAAAGATTTCACAAAGCACTTGTTTGGGAGAACACACTCTTGAGTTTGATAGCACCATTGACATTCATCTAAGAGGTAATTATCATTGAATATATTCATGAAAAGATACATTTTAATGGCCTAATGATATATTATAAAAATATTAGGATCACTCACAAGTCCATGGGGATATGACAACAACTCAATTTGGATTAACGAACCAAGTAGTGGATTGGTGGACATGTATTGTTTCACTTTTTGATATCTAGAACACCACATGGGTTACAAATATGAATAGAGGATCTCACTATGAACCTCATGGAGGGATTACAATGACTCTATCCAAGAATATATGCTTAAGGTATATTTTTACGATGAGTGTGAGGTGATTTCAACATAACCCTTTCAGAAAATGAAATTTTGAACATACCCTAACAATACTTGTCCAATATACAGAGGATGACAGATCCAAGCAATGTATAATAGAATATACATCATGTATTATGGGTCATATACCGTGTACCTTGACCCTAGGTCCATCCTATGTAAACATCCCATGGTATAATGATGTGTTCTTATAGAATTACATTCCATGTGGGTAGATGCCAAAGTCTAATCATGTGCCAGTACATGGCTTTAGCCCTTGTAAATGTGCTCGTGTGCATGTAAATATGTTTTAGAAAATGACCTATACTGTTTACATAGTCCATTAAATTTCTGTGTGGGGGAGTACATGACATTCTCCAACCCATTAACTCCAACCCTTGTTTGTATACCTCTAAGTTACATGTTTGGTCACTAGGGATAGAACAAATTCCATGTGATTGGGGTCACACACTATATGAAATGGTTCTCATGTCTTGTGATATTTACTTTCTCGTGCAACCCTATCAACTACTTAGGAGGGGACCGTATATGGTTTAGATCATGATTACATGATGTGCAACATAAAATTACTCAAATCCAAGATCTGGATTCATGTATTCATTTTGGTATCTATGGAATTTGATCCGATGACCGCTTTTTTTTTTGTGAAAATAAATGGAATATCCCACTAGAGCCTCATAATGGTCAAAGAAAATTTTTATCCTTCGATCCGCTCATAAAATGTATTTATATTTTCTTCTTCATTTCTTTCTAAATAAAACAAAACTAGGTTTCTTATGCCATCCAATATACTTTTGATACAAATTTCTCTCCTTCATCATGTCGTGGTAATTATAGATATTTTATTTTTGATCATTGTTCCATGAAATTGGTGCAAAATGTTATATTGATCAGTATTTGTCGAAACAAAGGACAAAATGAAAAAAATACTACAATGAATAAAGAATTAGTGAGAAAAGAAAAAGAAAAATAAATAGCAATGAAACTCAATTTATGACCATGTGGATCTCAATTCATTTCCAATTGAATAAAAACAAATAAACAAAAATCACAATGTAATTTTACTAATTGATCCACACAAGTAAACCAATATTCTAATATACATTATCTATGAATCATTTTGTTCTTTGACTTATTAAATATCATTAATAAAAATAATAATGATTAAAGAATACAATTCAAATTGACCACCCTAACATGATTTTAATTGATCAATGATGAATAAAGACATTGCATCATGTTCATTGTAATGATACTTTGATTCCACACCCATACCGGTCTTCAATCATTGATTAGGTCATCATCTAGAAATGTGATCTTCAACAATGGACACAATGGATCTCAAAAAATCCCAAGGTTAGATGGATAACCATTATTGTTTTTAACAAGAACATATTTATATAGTATTGTTAGATTTCTATATTGACAAAAAAATATAAAAAAATATTTATTTATTTTATCTATTCTACACCTGCAAATTTATTTTCTACAATCAACTTATATCAACCAAGTTTTAGAAATGCCTAGTGTAAAACCCATATTTTTATTTCAATTATGTCCTCATAATTCTGATTAAAGTATATATTTGGGATTTATTCATCTTTTTGAAAAAAACTGTGTGTGTATGATATTTATTATATTTAATATATTTTTAAATTTTTTTGGGAACACATTGCCTCAGAATTGACAGTTTCCTCATCATCGGATCTCAAAAATAATAATTATAATTTCTAAAAATAAAATATGGAAAATATGAGAATTTAAATTCTCCTAAAAATGGTGATTTACATCTACGAAAATTGAAAACAAGGGATCCTAATTGAGATGTGGGTACTGATTAAAAATATAGACCTCCCTCTCATAATTTATCTCATAAATATACTCATATTACCACTTGTCCCACACTAAACTAATTGATCACACACAAAGGATGGTCTTATGTCGATCCTCTATCTTTATGGGGTACGTTGCAAACAGTTATCCATCCTCAAAGTCCATTTTCCTTAGTAGATAATGTGTAATGGGGCATGTACATACCACCTTTACTTAGTGATCACCTACCAATAAGCAGTTTATGTTAATAAACTGGATCCACACTCTAGATTAGGGTAAAAAATATTGCATATGACGGTCCAGCTCACACGACCTCTTCCATGGTTCTTCATGGGTATAAAATAACAAGCCACATATGGACCTCATCTACACTTATCTGTTGGAGTAAAAAAATGTAAAAATCTATGAGAGGAAGGTTATATTTTATCATTTAGTTTTGTTTAGTATACAATGTGTATTTTAATAGTGACACACACACACATCTCGAATGTTATATACAATAGACAACATAAAAATGATGATGAGATATGGTTTGATGTTCTGTGAGTGTTATTCATTGCAGCTCTGGACATCTCAGATAAAGTAGATGTAAAAATCCAGAACCTTTGAAAAAAATCGAGTATCACAAGTCTGGTGCTATGGATTTCAGTTAGATCTGGATCTTTCTCTTTGTGGAGTTGGTATAGCAATGAATTTCATGACTCTGATCTATAGTATCTCAACAATTTGATTTGTGAATTCATCATGTTTCCTTTAGATGACTTGAGTTTCTTGCATTAGATCTTTTCTCAATAATTCTCGTGCATCAACTATTGTAACACCCCATATGATTTCGACCAGACATTTCATTTTTTTATTGGAGTGCATGTGTTGAAGCCAACAAGATGCATGTATTATGAAGCCCAAACATCTAACTATAAGGTGATATTTCTAAAATAAAATATTAATTATATCAGTTCATTTAAAAGACGCAAATATAACTGTTAGAAATTAAACTGAAAACCATAAAACAAATTAATGAATGGTTTAGCAGTTTATATTTAAATTTTGTCACATGGAAATATTATCTCCATGTAGTGGTGTCCCCCTGAAACGGTGTCTCCATGAAACAATGTAGTGTTCCTTGACATTGAGTAGTGAGACAATCTTGATTGAATAGTTTTATAGAGATCTGGAACCAGTATCACAAATGCGGTGTCTTGTACTTTTCCAAACATATAGCGGTGTCCTAGCATGGAACCAGTGTAACAGAATCAACAGATAAGAAACTAGTTACAGTGTTTGGGTAATGGTGTCTAGGACACGTTATCTAGTTCACAGTGTCTTGGTAATAGTGTCTGGGTCACGGTGTCTGGGTCACGAAGTCTGGATCCTGGTGTTTGGATCTTTTTCCCGAAAAAATAAATCTGGTGGTAGACTTAAGTTTTCTTAGACGTAGCCCAATATTTCTATATAGACATGAGAACTGATATTTACAAAATTAAATAGATATAATCACTCATCAAACATATCATTATAGGCCAAAAATAATTATTATTTATAATAATCAAACTTATTTTATAGCAATTAAGTTTTTGGATAGGTTTTTGTTTGTCATAAATATTCCAATCATCTATACACATGATTTGAGATAGAATAAACAAGATTAAATTGATATATATAATTTATAGGATTTGTTATCATTAAAACAAGATTAACACTTGAGGAGTCCATAAATCTCCCCCTTTTTATGACCACAAATCATATGGATGATATATATGTTCATAGTGGATGTGTATCTCTCTTAGTGTGCATTTAGAGTGCATGTCTCTCCCCCAGTGGGATTATAAAAAAGAGTACAAAATTAAAAAATTGAGGAGAAAATCATAGTTCATTGTGCATTAGAATGAGAAAGTGGTGTCATTACAATCAGAAAGAAAAATATACAGAAATATCCCTATCAAAATATAGTGTTTAGTTTTCTGCAACACCATCTATATTCTCTTTTCCCTTGGCATCAACATCACTTGAAGCCATAATAGTAGAGGTAGAATTTAAAGAAATAATTGAACCAAAAGAAGGATAAGGTAAAGAGGGGCCATTAAAAAGGGAAGGGGCCAAGGTAGATAGAGTGGGAGACTAAGGAAATTGTTGGTCGAGGATAACATGTTTGATATAACTCAGAGCCTGAGAGAAATAAAGAGAGTGAGAGGCAGGGGCAGTTGATGATAAGGTCGGCAAACTAGGTCTTAAGGGTGAACCTACAAGAGACACAATAGTAGTGCTCCTCAAATAGATATATGGCCTCACAAGAATGATGATCTTAGAAATAATCTCACCACCATAATTCATCACATTCACTAATTCATCATTGTTCTCTATGAACTTGAAAAAAAATGAGTAAATCCCTTCGACTTTTGAACATGATTTTTGAAATCTTAAGTGACCTAAAATTTTTTCAAATTCTCTACACGGTACATCAAATGGTTTTTGATATCATTATTTGAGAAAATCATATCGACGTTGAAATCAACCTTTATAGTAATTTCCTCATGAGCATGATTGGAAATCATGGAATGAATTATCAACAAATCAGGATCTATGTCACTATTCTTTATAGCCATTAATAGAGACCCTATGTCAACCCACTTTTCACTGATTGATGTTCTTGTTTAACTACTATTTTGATCAAATAATTGTCAATGGAGGGTTGAGATGACTATCCAGAGGAACTAGAAGCTGTAATAGAAGATGAAAGAGACTTCAGTTCATTTTGAACATTATATAGACAAACCTTATACTCATTTGTCAACTTTTTATGACCAATAACAAGGTCACACATTTCTTGAACTATTTGATTGTTTCTTTCAGCCACCCTGTCAGCTAAGGAAGATTGGTTAGGATGAATCTGAAAGACATCTTTTTGTGGAATCTGACTACCAATATCATCCATAGGATGAGAAACTAGTTCTGGTCTTGATTTTAGTACTCTGTACATACCATTTACCATAACCCTATGATACTTCACTTCATCACATTACTATTTTTTCTCAACTAAGACTTCTTGAGTTTTATGAATCATTTTTGATATAATCTTCCAAACTATATTTTCTAATAGTAGGGAATCATATCTTTCACTCAATTTTGTCATAGGAGCATGTTGAGTGTTCATGATCTTTTATATTATAGCCAAAAATTAGCTTCAAGGGATTTCAAATACTCCTTACTTAATGTGGTTGAATTTTCTTATGAATGTTCACGGATAATAGTTGAGACAGTCTTAGGTTCCTATAAAGAGACAAGATCTGAGACTGATTTCATTTGAAATATAGTAGATAGGTATATACATTTAATTTAGTCTTCTTGGGAATCAATCACATCAAAATAGCTTGGGAATTTATTCCATGTTTCCACAGTTCCTAGATCAACTGGATTTAGCACTTAAACAATATACATATTCTTGTGTTGCTCCCCCCAACATGTGCTTCTCTTAAAGGACAAAAAAATTTATATCCTTTACTTATTTCCAAAATTTTATCTCAAATTACCTCCGCTATTTAATTTATTTCCAATTAAAATTATTGATCCATTCATTATTTATCATATGGGATAATATCAGGAAAAACTAGTTCCTCCAAGTGTTCCGTAAGAGAAACTTCTTTCTCAAAAGAAATTTATTATTCTAAATGTTTTTCCAAAAAAACCATTTTACTTTTCTAAACAATAGATTTTTCTTTATAATAATACTCAATATTCTTATTAACAAATTTCCTTTGGAACAAGTACTTACTTCTCAAATATGACTTGCGGAGTAGGTTCAATGCCATCCTCATACAAGACATTTTCCCTATAGGTGCAATAGACACTTTTTCATCTTGTTCAATAGGATAGTCAACAGTCTCATCTGGATCCAAACCATGATTATAAATTTCCTTAGGTAATGAAGAGTTCTACATTGGATTGACCATTTCATAGACCCTGTAATTATCCTTTACCCATGTTTTTTACATGGATTTCTACTGATTTTCATTCTTTTAAAAGTAATTTGTGAAATGAAAAATTCATAGTACTTAATGACTTATTCATATAGTCCAACTAACCCTTTAGCCAGATGCAAATTAGAGATTAACAATGATTAGAATAGGTAGGTTGACTTTGAGGTTGTCTTTATCAACACACATATATGAAGTATAACATACATGAATAGGTTAATTTTGTGTCCATTTTTTCATAATATTTATCAAAAATACATCCTGATACATGAGTGTACCAAAATGGCCATTTCATGGACTAGTCAAATATTGAATAAACAAAAAACAAAATTCTAGTTACGCCATCTAGTGCGGTATTTATTACTCATATCTTTGGTTCATTTCAAGTCAAGCATCTCATGTATTATTCTAGAAAAATGATCTCAATTGGAAGAGGGGGGCCTATCTGGTAGTCCTAAAAACACACATGAGGTATCCTTAACCTAAAAACCCATAACCGCGAAGAAAAAGTACGTCTTCGGCCATTGATCCTACTTCTCCCCACAAAAACGTCTTCTGCATCAATGTATAACGGAAAGAACTGATAAATCTGAGCAACTAGCTTTGGGTAAATTCATCCTTCCTCTATTGTGAACAATTATATCTATCCATTATCTTTTATCACATTCAATACTAAAGAAATTCTAAATAGAATCCACTTATGAGAGATTCTCTTTTTTAGGTACCACAATTTAGTTCACCATGGTTCAGATTCAAAGGACCACCGGACGCTATCATCGTTGCTATTTTCATCTTCTTCTTTGATGTGTGCTTCTCAGGATTTGATGACGATAGATGTTTAATTATATGTATTCAATGAAGTTTTAAGAGAGATAGAGAAATGTTGAAAGAGGTGATACGGTTTGAGGGAAGATATCTCGGGTGATGAAAAGAGTGAAGCTTAGATTATTTGTATCATTTAGGGATATCAAGCATCTCAAAATCAAAAGCACGTGAAATTAATAGAATAAAATAATAAATTACTGCCATAAGGGTTATAAAATGTATGTAAAACGATGTAGTGTCCTTAGGGTGATACCATAATAGACTTTCATAGTGAGACCATAAAAGGATATCACAGTGATACCATAACCAGTTTTCACAGTGTCATATTTAATGTGTGACTTCTAAACGGTGCGACCGTATAGCTTGAAATAGTATTTTTCCAAAAATTAATTGAGATATTGAAACTGTGAGACCGTGAACATAAAAAAACAACTTATAATATAGTAAAACTATATAACATTTAGATTTAGATAGTATTCTTAAGACAATGACTTGTGAAACAGTAAATAGTGAATAAATAAGTTGTGAAATAGTAGACAAACTACTTTAAATTTATCATTCACAACTCGTGTGTGATGTAATATATTATTTAAAAATATAATGGTTTGGGTAATATATTATCACGAAGATATTCATGTCCAGGGAATTCCAATTTGATATCGATATTGGTCTCTAAAAAGTGATGGATGTCATCAATGTGTTTTGTCCTATTCTGTGAAACCTGATTATTCGAGATGTTAATAGAACTCGTATTGCCACAATTTATAGGTACATGCTAAAATTGACATCCAAAATCTAGTAATGTGTGTTTTATCCAACAAATTTGTGCATAAAAACTACCGGATGCTATTAACTTAACTTCAGTAGTAGATAATGCTACAATGTTTTGTTTCTTACTACACCATTATACTAGTGAATTTTTTTATAAGTGACAGGTTCCAGGGGTGTTTTTTCTATCTAAATTACAGCCACCAAAATCCGAAATAGAATAAGTAACTAAATTAAATGATTTTCCTCTAGGATAGAACAGTCTTAGATTTTATGTATTATTGAGGGATTTGAAAATTCTCTTAGTAGAATTTAAAAGAGATTCCAATGGGTTTTCCTGAAAATGAGCACACATACATACATTAAACATAATTTCAGTCCTTCTATCAGTTATATAGATTAAGCATTAAATCAATCCTTTGTATGTGGTTTGATCAACAAATTTTACATCTTCATCAAGATCCAACATACATGTTGTACCCTTTATGGTGTCACTACTTTTAGTGTTATCTAGGGAAAAATGTTTGAGAAGATCTCTACTATATTTTCTTTTATTTAATATAATACTATAATTATTTTGAATTATTTTATATCCAATAACGAATATTAGTTCACCCATTAAACTCATTTCAAATTTGTTTTTCATCATCTAAGAAAATTTAATACATAAATATTTTTTGAAAATCCAAATATACCACCATTTACATATATTTGAACTACTAAATCATCATTACAAAATAGTTTTATAAAAATGGTAGGATAAAATATTCTTTTCGTAAAACCATTAAAAATAAGAAATATACTTAATCTATCATACCAGGCTCTTGGAGCTTGTTTCAAACCATATAAAGATTTTGATAATTTAAATACATGATATTTAAAATGAGGATTTCTAAAATGAGGGGGTTGCTCAAAAAAACATCCTCAGCTATAAACCCATTAAGGAATGTACTTTTAACATCCATTTGATATAGTTTTAAATTTTGATGTGCATCATAAGAATTCATAATTTTGATGGATTCAAGTCTACCAACTAGTGCAATGGTTTCCTCGTAGTCAATTCTTTCTTCTAGAAAATATCTATATGCAACCAATCTAACATTGTTTCTAACTATGTTATCAACTTCATCTATATTATTTCTTAACACCCACATAGTACCTGCGGTATATGTATCTTCTGATCTATCAACAATTTTCCAAACATTGTTTCTTTCAAAATGATTATGTTATTCTTCAATATCCATCTCCCAAAATTTATCATTGATAGAATCATTAATGTTTTTAGGTTCTAGTAGTGAAAAGAAGACTATATGTTTAACTTGAGATGATCTATTTTTAGTACCATTATCTAATTCTACTGCAACAGCATCTAAAGGAATATTTTTAAGAGTTCTAAAAGATCTACAATTAGAAGAACTTATGATTTATTGTTATTCAAAAGGTTCTGGTCCATTATAAATTAAATCTAATTAATTTAAAGAGATATAAGTTTTCAAATATTATATTACAAGATGGTTAGAGGTTTTTGAATTGATTTCAAGATTTGAAACATTATCCTCCATGATCTCAAGAGTGGTTTTAGGATCATGTGGATCTAATTCATCAAATTTGACATTGACAGATTCTTCCACATATTTAGTTATTTTTTAAAACACCCTATAGGAGTTACTAGGGATTAAATATCCTAATAATATTCCTTCATCACTCTTGGATGCATATTTATCATGATTTTCCTTAGTATTATGGATAATGACTTTGAAACCAAAAACATTGATGTATCATACTTTGGGTTTTATATTTTTCTATAACTCATATTGAGTTATTTTACGAATGGGTCTAATCAACACTCTATTAATAAAATTGAACATTGTATTTACAGCTTCATCGAAAATTTAAATAGGTACGTCATATTCACTATACATGTTAATAGGAACCTCTAGAAAGCTTTTATTTCTTCTTTATAAAACTCCATTCTTTTTAGGTGTTCTAGGGGCATAGAAATTATGAATACCACCATTTTGAAGACAAAACGATTCAAAACCTTGATTTTAAAACTCACGACCATGATCACTTCTTAAGGATTTACTTATATGTCCATTATGGTTTTCTAAATTTTTATATATGGTGAAATGAGAGTATGCTTCACTATTTTGAGCTAAAAAAAGTCCAAGTATATCCTGAAAATTAATCTACAAGAACATATTCATATTGCTTTCCATTTATTCTAGAAACTCTAGATGGTAAAAACAAATCCATATGAACCAATTTCAGATATTAATAATTTGAAACTTCATTCTTTGGTTTGAAGGATATTTTGTGTTGATTTCTCTTTTGAAAAGGATAAAAAATATAATTATTTAGAAACTCATGTTGAGGTAGGTCCTTGATGAAACTGTTTCAAATTTTTTTTATAAGAAAGTTAATATTAAAGTGTTCTTGTCTCCTATTCCAAAGCCAAAATTATTTGTGAAATAAACTTAATCATGAGGAATTTTTAGAAACTAAAGTCTCTATGTTAACAGATTATACATTTTCCTTTTGCAATGTAGAAAACATTAATTCATTTGTAGAATTTTTAACATTGGAAGATTAATTTTTAAATTTATCATGAAATACATCATCACATAGTCGTGAAATACTAAGAACATTATATTTAAATCCATAAATAAAAAATAATGTGGAAATTAAAATTGAATAAGAGTTACTGATTTGGACAAGGACAATGAGTTTTCCTTTGGCATTTTTACCAAAGGTGACATGCACACCATCCATTTTTATTAGGTTCTTATAGCATCAATAGTCCCCTGTCATGTGTCTTGAACACCCACTACCCAGGTACCATAATCATTTACAGGAGGTCTTTAAGAAAAATTCCTAAAATGTAGTCAATGAAAAATAAACATTGCTACATAAATTTTTTTGGATCCCGTAATACTTGTGACCAGTGCATTAGGAACCCACACCAACATCATATGATTCTTATAAAAATTATTTAATGTTCTTGAAAAATATACATTTTTTGGTCAGAAAATTTGAAATAGTAGAGAGCGTATCATATCATAAACAAGATGAATGTATTCCAGAATTATGAGTAATGTTGCATGCCGTAGATTTAGAAACAAAATATGTTCTTCCAAAATTTCTATTACCCGGTGGATATCCATTACCAGTGGTATATTTAAGAGCAGTATGATTACCGAAATTTTTTAATAATGTGTATTTACCATTTGTAAACATTTCATATATCATTTTCAGTTTATCATTAGATATATTTAATGAATTTTTCTCATTGATTAATTTATCATTTTTCTTGTATTTCTATAGTATGTTCATATTTAACAGTAGAGGTAAGTTCATGTTGTTTATTTAAAGAATTGTTTTTATCTTTTAGTTAGTTACATGTCTCTTCAATCATATTATATTACTCATACATGTCTTCATTATACATATTTTTAGAATAACATTCACCTCAAGAATAATTGGAATTGTGTAGAGGATATTCTGTGATACCTCATATGTGTTTGACATAAATCACATATTGTAATTGTTGTCTCGTTCATCATGTGAAGAGTCTATGTCACTTGAATTTTCCTCAGAAGTAATCAACATTTCTTTCATTTCCTTTTTATACATTCTATCAATGTCATTATATTCAATTTGGTTTTCGGTCTTAGGATACTCAGTCTTTTCATGTCCCTTTAACTAATATTCATAGAATACTATCGCATGAGACAATTCACTTCTATTACAATCTTTGTTCATCTTCATTTTTAATCATATCATCCATTAAAGATAGACTTTCAGAAAAAAATTTCATTCTTGTAAAATATCTTAACCCTTTTGGATAATTGAAACGTCTCCTCATTAATTTCATGTGATAATTTTACACTATATTATTTTTATATTGATGTTTCAAATTTCATATTTTTTTGTTTAGAGGTGGTGGTATTAAATAAAAAATATTTTATTTTGGGTTCATCCTCATCTTCCTTGTTGAATTTCAGCTCTTCTTCATATATCATTAGTTTCCCAATGATTTCTTTTACATGTAACTTGTTGTTGTCTTCTGATTCTATAATAGAGACATATGTTTCTCTCCATCTATCAGGTAGGCATATAAGAATTCTCATGATTTATTCTTTGGTAGTGACTTATCTTCCAAGAGAAATAATTGTGTTGAAAATTTCATTGGACCTATGATACATGTTTGAAATAGGTTCCTTGGGTTTCATTTTATAGTTATAATATTTAACAATATAAGCATTAATTCTCATTTCTATGACACTATGATTTACTTTATGTGAATGAGACAAAAAATACAAAATATAATGGGTTGTTCTACATGAAAAAATTATATTTAATTACTTATCTCCTAAGAAGAAATAAAAATCATTCATGGCATTGTAATTTTTATTGAAGAAATACTTATTTAGGTCATCCCTAGTGATTTAGTTAATAGTAGGAATCATATACTCATCTATAATTGATGAATAAATTTTAAAACCCATAATCTCTAAATGAATTTTTATTTTGATTTGAAATTGGGTATAATTGGTTCCATTAAAGAATGGTGGTCAATTTTTTGAATCACCTTCTAGTCTATTCTCCATTATAAAGAAATAATTTTAAAGAGATAGAAATTTAGAATATATAGAAATTGACAATTCATAAAAGTAAGACTAAAATCATAGTAGAATAGTTTGAAAAGTATAGTCTTTATTGGAATAACAAACTCCATTGATAGTAAAATATTTTCAGAGTATTGTACTCACGAGGGGGGGTGGATTGATTATCTAAAAAAATTTTGTTTGAAAAGGTTTCTTAATAGGTTCCCCAATAAAAATAAATACATCCATGTTAATCAATTTAATATGTTTATGAATGTTTGACTATTTAAACAACTTCTAATAAAAATGATTAATTCTCAATAATATTAATATATGTTATTAATATTACATTTGAAGTTATTCTAATAAGGAAAAACAATTATAAATTCATTCAAAGATTAACTATCAAATTAAATCTACTGATTTCTGAATTATATAGTAAAATATTGAAAAATAATTTAAATAACCCATTGGATATAAAACAAGTAGTTCATTCTCAAGACGAGACATAATCCACACCACATAGTGATCACCTGTAACCAAGAAGTTTATAATGACAAACATGATCCACACCTTGGAATGGGGTAAACAACAGTCCACATTACTGTCCAGGTTACATGACTTATTCCACATTTTATCTTGGGTATAAACTAACAGTTCACACAGTGACCTATTCTATAGTTATACATGGGAGAAAAAAACTTTAAAAAGATACGAGAGTAAAAATATCTTGTATCCTTTAGTTTAGTGCAAAAGACAGTGTGTGTTTTAATGCAAACACACAAACTAATCGAAAGATAATAAAATTCACAATAGAGAAAAGATGGTGAGATAAAGATAGAAGTGCTCTAAGTGTTATTATTTTCAGCTCTGAAAATCTAGGATGAAGTTGATGTAAGTATCAAGTCCTCTTGCGAAAAATAGAGTATCATAATTCTTCTGTTCTGGTTTCTAGTTAGATATGGGTCATGATGTTCATGGCTTTGGTATTGCGAATATGTTGTTGAAAATAATATATTTTCTCATATCCTTTGGATTCATGATTTCATAGTGTATTCTTTATATGTTTTTAGTTTCATGGGTCAGTTATTTTCTCATGAATGCTCCTATGTCTGCTTCTCTAACACACATTTGGTTCTCATCCACACATTTCTTTTTATTCTTGGTGTGCATGTGTTGAAGCCAATAGGATTCACATATTCTTCTCCTCATACCCCGTACTATCGAGTGATATGTCGACGATGAAATATTAATTATGTAAGTTCATTTAAAAGTCTCAAATACAATCTTTAAAAATTAAACTAAAAACATCAAAAAAGATTAAAGAAAGGTGTCACAGTTTATCTGGAAATGGTTTCACTTGGAAACGATGTCTGCATGAAGTGGTGTATCCATGAAACGATGTCTCCATGAAACAATATCTCCTTATTTTCCTTTCACTAGTGAGATAATTATGATGAAATAGTTGTATAGAGATCCGAAATTGATATCATAGATTGAGTGTTAGGATCACGGTGTGTGGTTCTTTGCCAATCTCTAAATGGTGTCTTCGCGTGGAACCGATGTCACAGACATCAACAAATCTGAAATTGGATATTGGGTCTGGGTCATGGTGTCTGGGTCATGTTGTCTGTATCACTATTTCTGGGTCATGTTGTATGGGTCATGGTATCTAGGTCATGGTGTATGGTTCCGGGTGTCTGGATTATTTTCGATAATAGCAGAACTAGTGGAAGACTTGCGGTTTCTCAGACTTAGCCAAATGTCTGTATATAGACATGATAAGTGATATTCATAGAATGAATAATAATTAATCATTCATCAAAGAAATCATTATAGACCAATATCAAATATAGTTTTCAATAATAATACCTATTTTATAACTATTAATATTATGGATTGGTTTATATAAATCATATTGAAACCAACCATATTTACACATGATTTGAGACATATTAAACATGATTTATAAAATTTATAGGAATTTTGATCATTAAAACATGATTAACACATTATGAGTCAAAAAAATTGAATAAAATGTTCTTATTATATAATTTTTTGTAGTTAAATAAAATGATCATAGAATAGATAAGATTTTGTGGATGGAAGAATAAAAAATATAAGACGAATCAATGTGAGGTCTCAAAAAAATACTATAAAAATGATTTATATAAATAATAATGAATATCCAAAATATAGGAAAACTAAAACCCCAACATAAAAAATGTTCATGTAATGATGAAAATAACTTTCAGAACATTATTAGAATAATTTGTATGGAATGAAAGAAAATGATACGATAAACTAAAAATGAGTGTCGAGTTACAGAGCCCCCAAACAATAGGTCCCATTTTAATTCTTCATTTTCATACATCAAATAAATTATATTTTTGATTATATAACTAATAAATAATCATATTATTTTAATTTATTATATATTAATAAATTATAATCATTAAAATATATATATTAATATTTTTTAATAATAAATAGTTCAAGGACATGTTTTCTTTTAAATTACACCTATTAGATTTGATTTAATAACTTTAAATAAATTACACTAAGAAATTAGTAAAATTAATTCATGAAAATATAAAATTTATTTTAATATCAGTTTTATATATTAAATATATTTTATACCATTTATTCATTAATCCAATGTCATGTGAAAATATAAATTTATACTTGTAAGATATTAACTAACCATTAATGGGACGTCGTCAAAAGAGGAAGATATGGATGAAAAATATTTAACAATATTGTAAATTATATTTTTAATATCGCTTAATATCATTATTAATATGATTATATACCAATTAAATTACTTTTGAATATTGCGTATAATGTTGAGTGGTATAATAAAAAAATTGTATGACAAAAGTCTAGCAAATGAAAATGAAACAGTTTCCTTATTTATAATGTCCCTCCATTGATAACACAATAAAAACTATCATATTAGATTTTGATATCTTCATGAAACCTCTTACGGAATAGAGGAATTAAGAGAGTATAATTACATATAAATTCATCTTGGATTGTTTTATATGAAGTTATTTAATAAAGAAATGAATATTTAGTAATTATACACAATGAGGGGTATTTATAGGTGAATATATTGAGGAAACAATTATTTAATATTTATTCACATTAATAGTTATATATTATATATTATAAATGATATTTTAATAATAATACATGCTTATATGTGTGTTAAACTTTTACAATACTAAATATATTAGTTTATTTAATAGAATTGAGAATAAAATAAAAATGCTATTTTAATAAAATACATTATGTTTTTAGAAAATAAATTTACTTATCTGTTATAAAACTAGATATGTTATTTTTAAATGGAATATTTTACTAATAAAATATGTTTTTGTTTGAGATACAAATTTCATTATTTATAGTGTCTAAATTACATTCTAAAATTTTTAATTCAATCAAATCATTTTTCTAAAAACAATATATTTTTTATTAACAAAAAAATTAACGTTTATTTGAAAATTTTGAAAAAATAACTGATATATAATTTCAATTTAATGATTTCAATAAAACAACTTATTTTATTTTATTTACATTATGAAATATGGAATTTCATTTATTAATATAAGAATTATTATGTTTATAGTATATAGACAAATACACTATCAAAAATTCACTTATACATTAATAGAGTTCAAATATTGAGTACTTATTTTATGAAATTATATTAATTATAGGTGAATAATATTTGATATTAAATAACCTATTAAAAAAATTATAGTGTTTTATTATTTATGGAAATATTCTATCATTAATGTAATTATTCATAACATTTAGGCTACTATTCTAACAATAAAATTTGTAATATTCTTATTATAAATATTTCTTATTTTTGACATTCATTAATCAGTTCAATTCACTTAATGTGTCCATATCATTCATTTTCAAAAATATTATTTACATTACTAATGTTTTTTCAAATGTTTTTTCATGGATATGATAATCTTGCAAGATAATGCGATCATAGTTTTTAAAATTTATATTTTAATGTATTTAATTTTAATATTTTTTCTTATTTATTATTATGTGGTATATGTATTTTAAAAAATAAATGATCAAAATTAATATAATAAATTGATAATGGTATTCTGTTATGTAGTTCTTTTGTTTTATTCTATACTATATTCAAAAAAGTGTGGCCTTATATATTCAGTATTAAAATTTCATATGTATAATTTATTATGTTCATTGGAAAATAAATATGAATACCCAATGACCATATAATCATGGTGGCCATATATTCCGAATTTTCATACAACAATTACCATATAACCAACCACCATGTATAAAATATTCGTATCAAATTTAAATATATTTTTATGCAGATTTTATCAAAATAATTCATCTAATTCTCCAATTTTGTTTATCTATGTTTTTATCTCATTTAATATGTGTCATGTTCTTTACATAGATATTATCAGTGATATGAACATAAATTCAAATCTAGAAGATGATGTTTTTTTGTTGTTTTTACTTATTATTTAATACATATTTTTATTCACTAATTTTTTTAATATAGTTATCCTCCAATGTATTTAATTTTATATTATAATATTCAACATTTTTAAAATAAATAATTTTTCATTTCTGTTTCCCGTTTCTTCTAAAATAAGATATTTCTGAAATGGGGGGTTTGGATGAGAATATCAAATTAATAAAATATTGGGTGGTATGTCCCCACAAAAAAATAATAATAAATCACCCTTAAAATTTCATTAAATAAATTAACAGAATTAGGGTACTTTCTTCATATTACATATTTAGCTTCACAAATAGCTTCCATATAAATCATTATTTTTCTATAAAATGTTGACCAACAGAGTGGCCTTTAAATCTATCAATATGTATCCATGATCCATGATCTCCACCAATTTATTATCTTAAGAGATGTTATGTTCTGGTTGTATAACCAATATATTTTGTACCTATTATAGATGTAGTATATACATCCTTATTAGTTATGCATGTAATATGTCATTAAAATTTTAGAGGTTCAATGGATGTAAAAAGTGATAATATATACTCCCTATAAAATAAATAAGCAAAAAGGACAGATATATCTAAGTATTAGCTTTCCATTCATCCAAAATGTCATAATCATCGTACATGGTGATATTCAAAAGAATACATATGCATCAACATCAAACTACATATCTCAGTAACAATTATCATCAGAACCCTTAAAGGAATCCAATGGTTATTTGATATGCCACTATATTTTTTGAATAAAATCTATTACTTATTTATAATGATCATGTCCAAAAACAATTCTCTCTGTAACATCATCCTTACATGTTAGAGTTTGGAATATCAAACCACAAAGATCCACATGTGGTTCTTTATGAATAATTGAGTCGAATATACTCTAATATGAAAAATTGACCTAAGGAATATATTGAACTATGATTTGGTTTCAAATCATTATGAAATATCATATAATATAATCCATAATTTGAAGGTTCCTTCAACAATATCCATCAGTTTATGTATGATTTTTCATTATAAAATTTATGTAGTTATCCAATAGAACATGAAATATTTCTCAAAACCATTGATGTGATTATTGGATCCAAATCAGATAAAATTTTAAGTGGATATCATTATATCACCACCACACCCTTAATGTTTATCCTAGCATGTTAGTAATGTGGGAAATCCTCTCTCTTAAAATTAATGGCTGGTAACTTTGTTGGTTGATAAAAAATTACCTATATTGAATTTCAACAATTATGGTTTTAAGGAAGAATATGGATGAAGTATGTTATAATGTTTTCCCATTTCAATATGGGTGTGTTTACTGGGAGCATTATCTGATTAGTCTGATAACATTAATCTTATAACTAATAACAAAAAACGATTCAAGATGTATACTAAGATATATCAATTTCCATGATATCACATTAAAATATTACACTTATTTTAAAAACCCATGAAATCCTTGAAATAAATAAATTTTGTGATTTATATTAATCATTTTATAGAAACATATTTATAATAGTTTATTTCATAAATTTATATACTTTTTCAATACAAAAATAAATGATTCTATTTGACTTAATTTATTTTTATCAAACTATATGATTCTATTGAAAATATAAATTTCAAAATATTAAAATTGAAATATCAGAGCTAGAATTATTTATTTGGAAATGAAATTTTATATTATAATTATGATATTTTATTGGTTGAAATAGTTCATTTTTGGTGAATTGTGAAAAATATCTATTTTATAAATACATTCTTTATTATGATATAATCATGATATAATAATTAATATTAACTAAGTTAAACCATATTTCTATAAAAACAAATAAATTTATAATATAATAAAATGTATTTAAAAAAAATGTTTATTTTTGAGATTTTTTTTTGAAATTTTGGAAATTCAAGTTACATCATTAAGAAACATTATGTTTTCAGTTCTCTTATTGTGGTTATGATTTCATAATCATCCCACACATTTTTATTTGATTTAAATATAAAAAAGAGTCTTATTATTTAACCAAATAAATTTTTTTCTATGGTAATAATCGTTAAAAATTATTCTGGTTAAAATTTAATTTGATATTAAAACGTGATTTTTTATAAAAAGAGTGATTATATATGGTGAGAATAAATAAAAATAAAATTTTGACCGACAAAAAAATTCATACAAAAATTTTTTGTAATCCAAATAATAATTTTATATTTTTTAATGTGGTCAATACATTGATACATAATTAGTACTTACAATGGTAAATATTTTCCACAGTAGTAAAGGTCAAAAGGGTTAAAGGGGTAAATTGAGAGGTAAGGTATCGAATGTAACTAAACATATGTCAATATTATTTTTTGAGTTTTTTAAAATAATAATTATCCAATAAATATATAGTTCCTAAATGGGTACCAATTACTTGTGATTTCATTTATTAAATTTCAATGTTCATATCATTTTCTAGGGGGGACACTCTTCTCACTCATTAAATGAAACTTTATATACTCATTTATCCAAACACATTTAAAAACCAATTTCAATCATGATCTACCCAAATAAATTTTCAACTATCCATATCATATATTCGATATGATGGTATCTCTAAAATATCCATCATATAATCAATAATGTGTAATGAAATCCTTGATATCGACACATGAGGAATACAGGTTAACTAGATTTTTTTAGCATTATATTTTATTCTAAAACATTCAAATTTGTTATAAAAGTACTAATATAAAACTATCAAAATATTTAATATCATATATTTTTACTACGTTAAAGGAATAACAATTTTCTACCACCATTCTAACCAATGGGTAAAAAACATCTCTCGTACCCATATGCAAAATACAAAAAACATGAACATATGTATTTCTTTATTGAAAAAAACATAAAAAAATTTAAATATGTAATTATAGAATATTTTAGATATTTGTTACATAATTAATAATTTATAATCTTATGATATTATCGTCTATGTTACCCACCCATCCATTAGAATGTGATAATTCATGTTCTGCATATATGTGGACTACCAACTCTATGATGGGATTTTTTTATTTAAATTCTGACTCACATAATTGAATTTAAGGTTAAATATAATGAAAAAATATTTTATTTATATTTATAATATTATTATTTAATTTTATACCTTTATATTATATTTTTAACCATTAAAAAAAGAAACGTGGTTTCGAAGAGTGTGAAAACTACTACATTTTTGATATAATATATTTCATTTTAATGTCCTCATAACATGTATGGATTTAAATGGGAATATAAAATTTAAAAACATAATAAAAAAAATTTATTATTTTAGATATGATGGAACTTTTACCCCTTGCACTAGAGTCAACAACCTAAATATGTTTATCACCGAGAGACTAGAAAACATTTATTGCAAACATAATAGATTATGTTGCTAAAATTAGTAATTAATTCAATTAGATGGATTATTAAAATTAAATGAACATGTAAATTGTTATTAATATTGTAAGTAATTAACAATATAGTTACATTCATGAGATAGATAATGTATGAAGCAATACGAGACTCGAGTTAATGCCTTTTATTTAACAAATTTAATATTTCTATTCATAAATATATTTATTTCATATCCATGTACATAAATAATATTTAATATCATTATTTAATATACTCCAATAATAATGAAAAATACTTTTTCTATAAATTTTTACATATTGACCACTATTTCCTATCATTGTCGATATTATTCATTATCATGATTAATATACACTTTTTTGGTTTAAAAAAATTACACATTCCCATTTTTCTTTGAATTACACATTATTATGTGTTCTTAATAGAATGAAATATTTATACATCTATTTATTTGAAAACTATATTTTCTTTTTATAGGATCAAATTAATTTTATAGGGGTTTTATGATGAAAATATGAATGTTTATTAATTTTTCATTCATGATGAAGTTATTTTATATTATATATTATGTTGGGTTATCTCAGGAATTAAATATCCATTGCATCCTGGAATGACATATTCATCAAAGAAAATATGTTTCAGACAACATATATTGTCACTATTATTGAAATAGTTTTATAAATGAGTTTAAAATGGTATGTAATAAGATATAGTAAGGTTCCTTCATTGTATTTACATTTTTTCTGGTTTTTAATATATATATTTTTATTTTAATAAGATGTTATATGAATTTTTAATAGTTAAAAGGTTGTTTTCATGGAAATTGTTTCATAGGTTCTTATACTTCTTTGAAGATGCCATCATAGTATTTCTATAGTTAAAATTGAAGCTAAATTTTTCATTGTGATGTTTTTTATTGTGTACATGTGATAATAAACTATTTTTGATGATTAGTACATATTATGAAATGGCTATCATTAGTTTGGGTCATTAATTTTTAATAGGAATAACATTTTTATTTTACAGTTTTATATTCTATATTATGGGTTTTTACCCATTAAAATTTTTAAAAATAATTTTACTAAGATATTAGGATTTCTGGTAACATAGAAAAGTGAATACAAATTCTATGTTTACATTTCTTAAATAATGAAAATTTGTCTTCAATAAAAGAGTGTAAATATGTAAAACTGTTGTTGTGAAAAAAATGTACACATTACAAAAAAATTATTTCATTTTTTACAATGATTTATCTAATTATCTAAAATTATAAACCTAAAAGATATTATAAATTTAATAATATTAAATATGTTTTTTTAAGCTAATAATGATGGTTTTTAAAAAAAAACCCTGTTTTATATGTAGTATCTGAGAAGAGAATAATTTGAAATTATAGGGTTGGATATGTTTAAATAAACCTTATGAGTATTATTTATATATATATGTTTTGATAATACATATAATGAGGATTACGTTGTTTCTTATTGTAATCTATTTATTTTTAAAATGAGTTTCTATAAAAAATGGATAATGAGGTTAAAAGGAACTAATAAAATTAAATCATTCAGAATTAATAAACAAAAATTCATGGAGTTTGAGTTAATTAATTTTTGGATGTTTTACCTTAATTAATGAATTAAATAAATAATAGAGAACTAGTAAAATGGAATGTAGATTATTTATAGAGTAATAACATTGTAGTAGAGTATTAAATGACAAAAAACTTCCAAATTTTGTTGGATCCTCTAATGTAGAGAAAGGTAGTGGATTGAAAAATTCTTTGTAGAGTATATTAAATTCTCTACAGTTTTTAGTGAATCAAAAAATAACTCATTATATTTACCATTTTAAATGTTATGTATATCAATACCAGTTATTAATTAAGAATAAAATGGATGAAAAAAATTATATCATTCATTGGATGGTCATTAAGGATCATTTAAATTATGAATATTACACCAAAAATCAATCTGATAAAAAATAAAATATAAATGTATCGAATACTTCCTAGTGGTAGTGGAATCAGTTCCCACCAATGAAAAAAAATTCACTTGACTAGACATGTATTCATCTAATATCATTCTAAACCATGAATGTAATAGTAATTGATTTAAATCAGGTATGAAATTAATTTTTGTAGATATTTATCCATAGTTGAATTTAAACAGTATTTGTAATTCCTAATATTTTGTTAGGAATATAAGATGGATTTTTCTAAAACAAATTTTTTTGTTAAAATAGGAATAAAAAATTTCCAAAGAAGAAAGTAAGTGGGAAGAGGTTAAAATATATATATATATATATATATATATATATATGTAAGAATACAAAATGATCCAAATGTGGAAATTTTTTTTTATAGAATTCATTATGCGGTTAGTGAATTGTTTAAAATGGGTTATTTTCATAAACATGATATATTATTACAATTAATAATGTTTAGAGCCGACCATAAATAAAAAAATAATAGTCAATTAGTTGTGATATATTTTAATTGTTATGTGAATGGTTTATATGAAAATATATATTTGAAATTAGTTACTCATGGTGGGATTCATATATATCTAACAAATATTTGTATTTAAATGTTTATTTCTTTTACTATGGTAGATGAAAGACCCTCAAATGAATTTATTACATATACATTAATTTTATATTGAAATTTGTTAAATGTATTTTTCGATTGAGAATTAGAAATTTCTTCTTCATTTTCAATGAAACTTTCACATAAAATATAAATAAAACATAATATAATAGAAATATACATTCATATAAATATTCATTGGGGATGTATAAAAGAAATAATATTTGATAGAAATATTGGTATTATTATATGTTTTATATTTTTTTCTACAATCCTAATTATCTTAAAAATATTTATTTTTTATTTTATTCTATATATGGATTTTATAATTAATTATCATTATATCAAATTGGTTAGAGAAAAAGATATAATATTAAATTATCAAATTCAGTTTCATTGTGTATAAACAATTATTTTTTATCTTTTTTTAATATATCAAGAAACAAAGAATAAAATTAAATATGAGATAGCGATTTATCTGTTATATATCATTCAAAAGATATGAACAATTTGGATCAATTATGTGCATATTAAAAATTAATTTAATGATGTATATCAATATAATATATCTACTTTTATTTTATAGATCAATAAGTTGAGATCACTATTGACTTCGTTCTCAAAGATATGAAAATTTTATAATCAATTTATTGAGATTCATTTGTTACTCTAATGGAATTAAAAATATATTTAAAGGAACAATTAAACAAGGGTTTCATCTAGCCAATATATTCACAACATTTTTATACTACATTATTATTTAATAAATTATTATTCTATGTGTATTTTCATGGATTATAGATCACTAAATAATTTTATAGTTAAATACATTAATAGGATTCCTTAAATCGATTTTCACTTGGATCTAATCCTAATTGCGCCATATTTTTTAAAAAATGACATTCGATCAGGAGACAATCATATAAAAGTAAATGAATAAGACAATCCAAGAATATCATTTTGTATAAGGTATGGACATTATCAATTTTTTATTCCTTTCATGATAACAAATTAACCTATTGTATTTATATATAATATGAATTTATTTTTTGATGATTTATATATAATTTTTTTCATAAACATTTATGAAATCCTGCAGTATTATAAAATATAAGTACATTATGGGAATGATCAATTTATTTTTTCATATACCATAAAACAATAAATATATTCATAAAATTGGTAAAATATAAATTTTCATTGAAATTTATTTCATTCCTTTGGAATAATTATTATAATCATAAATATCCTATTTATCATTATAAAACTAAGGAGGAAGAAGAGTGTCAAATTTATAAAAATTTAACTAATATTTGATGTTTACTAGGCCGAGTGGGATTAAATAGTTATTTTGTTGAAAATAATTTGGCATATCAATCCGACTATCTTAGTTAAATTAAATTCCATATAAAATAATTCTAAAAGGGGAATGTGAAGAAATTTTTATTTAATTAAAAAAATATTGGATCCGTCTTGAGGGTTATATTTTCCATCATGAAATGGACTATTTTTTATTTATTATCATCTTTTGTTAAATTGACATGAATTAGTTTTGAAAGAAAATAAAGAGATAAGTTATCATAATTAATGTTAATTGAAATCCCTAAGAGAAAATTATACATTGCATGATTGTGAACCTCCCATAATGTCATTCCTTTTTTAAATTAGATAAATATTTTATATATAGTATATTTTATAATATAGATAGATCATAAAATATTAGATTATATATTCACCCAAAAAGAGTTGGACAGGTGAAAAAATTACGTGTAAAACCAATAAAAAATTATGATTTGGTGATACATATTTATATTTATAAATACAAAAGTTATTTAAATCCATGAGTAAACAAACTATAGATAATTAACTATGATATTTTTATAACATTATATATTCTTCATTTATTTAATTAATGTTTGACGAGATATTGAATATAGAGAGACTCATTCTGATGTGACTTGGGTATAATTATAATAATCCTTCATTGAAAGAATTATATTGAATTAGAAGGACGATTGTCATTTGAAAATAATGGTAGAACATGCCAATGATGATAAATTACTGGATTTTAATGTTGATAAGTATGGTATTAATATATTTTATTTAAAATTTTATTTATTATGATTTTTTTTAGTTTATGAAATAGTTTTTTCTGAATATCACATTAATCTGTTTTCCAATCATCCCATCCACAATTATATGTGAATGTACAATCATTATTATTATATGTGGGATGGAAGGAAGATGTATATTTCAAACCATAACATGAAATGGTTTATTTTTATATAGTTTTAAGATAAAATAAACTACAAATGGATATGCTCTAGCAATTTTCATATTCTAAATGGAAGTCGGTAAATAAATCTATGGATTTCATAGTGGGATTAAAAAATTCTTATTGAGTTAAACATGTTATTTTGATTATGATTTCTAATCTAATTATATCTATAAATTATTTTCCTTTTCATGATTCTATTTAATTTTATCAACTTACATGACATTATAATAAATTGATAGTCATGTATCATGGAGTCCATGTCACCATTATATCTGATCGTGATTCAATATTTTGATCATATCATGAGAAAATACTTTACAATTATTTGGTTAGTAAATTAAAATTCTGTAAAAAATTATTAATCAATGAAATAGAAATAAAGCTATTTTAATTAAATCATTAGGATGTAGTCCTTCTGATTCCTGTTTGTTGAGTAAATGAATTTGGGATAAACATCTATCATTATTTTTATTTTTATATAATTACAGTTTTCATCATAGATTAAATATTTTAAATTTTTTTTCATTATATATAAGTTATGGTTTAAATCTTGAATATTGAGATAAAATCAGTGAGAATTTTTGTTGGGGACATGAATTTTAGAAGAGATGGATGTGAAAGGAAAAAATATGCAATACTCTATAGATTAAGATTAATGTATATAACCAAATAAGCAATATTTATTTTGATGTTGGTACCGTATCGTAGTAAATGTATTATTCATTTTTGTAGAAAAAGATAATTTTTTCAATGGTATATTAAAAATTATGATATTTTAATGGAAGTGTGACAATTTTATTACTGATTAGACATGACATATAGTTTATCATTATTATATGACTACTATTTCTTTTATAAATAAATATGTATCTAATGCATCTCATGTTTTGAAACATGTATCAGTTCAATTAGAAGATATATTTTATTATATGGAAAATATAGTTCAAATTTAAGATCAAAGAGAGAAGGTATTATAAAATATGATATATAAAATCATTGATTTTTCAGGGTAGCTTCATATAAATAAAAAATACACATGGGAATTTGAAAAAATAATGATGGATAAATATCATCACTTGTTTATGTAAAAAATAAAACAGTTAGAAAATAAATAATTTTTTGGTGAATAATGAGACAAAAATAGAAATCCTAGAAATAAATAAATTTTATAATTTATAATAATTCATTTTATATATTCACATTCATTACAGGTTATAAAAATTTTTAAATACATTTTCAACCAAAAAAGGAAAAGTATTATTCAACTAAATTGTTATTACACATAAAACATTTTTATTTAAATATTAATTTTCAGATATTAGTGACATTAAAATTATAAAATGGAAATCAATTTGATATTGTCTTATTAAAATAATAATTTTAATTTTTATTTATGTTTTTAAAATAATTGATTTTCACGTGAATTGTAAAAATTCCCATTTTAAAAATATTTTAAATTTTATGGCATTATAATGATATAATAATTGATTGGAATTTTATTAAATCATATTTCATAGAAATTATATTTTAATATTTAATATATATTTTATAATAGTTTAATTTTGATATCATAAATCTAGGTTTGAAATTTTGGGAATCAGAGTAATATTTTATTTTAAATAAAAACTATACTTGTACTCCTCTATTAATCATGATTTAAATATATCAATTTTGGATTTTGTTTTTTTACTCTAAAAAAATTATGCTTTTATTTAACATAATATAATAAATAGATTTTGAATAAATTTTAATCATTATTTTTTACAAAAAAAAATTTGATGTTTATAAAGTGGATTTTTCTAGAAACAGTTTTATATTGAATATTGTGCGAATTCATTAAATTTAATATGCTCCTCGTATAATAATTAAACATTAGAAATGAATTCCATATTTGGAATCATCATGATAAAACTTTATAATTTCTTCATTTGCAGTTTTATTCAAAATTAATATTTCCATTGTAACATTTTTTTCACTATAGTAAAAGACAAACGAGTAAATAAGCGGGATAAACTACAATATAAGGTTTAAAATATCTCTAACCAAGAATATGTATTATTTTTAGTGGAATTTTACATTATATTATCTAATATTTATATTTTTACATAATTTTATCTACATTCTATGAGGAAAACATTTATTACATTTTAATGTTATTAATATTTAAAATGATTTTTGGGGGATTAAAACACATTTGGCACTAGGTACTGTAAGAGAAACATAGTAGAAATATAACATTACTGTAGTAGCAAAGAAATTGTAGCACCGATGACATGGTAATAGTGGTGGGAACTGTATCAGGATATTTAGTAGCATCATCACTATAACAAGTACTAATAGCATCCCAAATACCGTAATAACACTATTCACCAGTGGGCCTTTGTGTCTAAAATTTGGTCATTCAGAGCCTTGGAATGGACATTCATGCCCACTTGTCTTATATTCCATGTATTGAATAAATATTCCTTTATTGGTGGGATATCTCTTGGGGGGGGGGGGCATGGACTGCCTTTTAATTTTGTGTTTGTGGGGGGTGTGTGTTTGATTGAGTTGTACCCACAATCACCAAATGCATATATTAATATTTACATGTGTGTCCATCTGCTCAATTATAACTTGGAATCTCATTTCATCACATCTCTAAACACGTTGGAAACCTTGTATCAACCATTCAATTCTTATATACCATCCAAAATATCCTCCCCATTTCTTATATCTCTTAATCTTCATGTAAGTTCTATATTTTTTTGGATAGATGTCACGAACCAACCCGGGTCGACCCTGAACCGGTCACCCGAGCCGGTCTGCGGCAAGTCCCGAGGGGCGTTCCCGATCCCCCCGGGATGGCAACCAGTGCCGGGCATTAAGACTTGATCATTGGGAATGATTTCAGCCCAAAACAAAAGTAAATAGAACAGAAAAAATTAAACACTAACAGTGGAAAAGAAATAAAAACCAGACAACCACGTACCTCCATGTGACCTCTCAGGTCACCACCCAACTAGAGAGCAACCTCGCTCCAACACTGAGCGACTCAAAACAGAAGACCTGCGACTGAAATGGTAAAAGATAGGCGTGAGCACAAAAGTACTCAGTAGGTGAACCCCACAACAAATCCCAATGCACCGCCAGTAAATAAAGAATCTACATAATCCAGGTTTGAACTATAATGTATAAAAGTAATTTTTCATAATGTTTTACTTGAAAATCAACCACGAGACATTTCCCTTATTCTCTTTCAAAAGTTAGTTCCATATCCTTAGTTTTAAACTCGTTCTGAAAAGCAAGGTGTTACATTTTCAAATCTAACCCAAAGCGAATAAAGCATTTTCATTTAAAAACCATTTTTCTCAAAGTCTAACAGTATAGGCTGTGAAATATGACTGAAAGAAAACAAGCAGGGAAAACAAGTGCAAGTAAAGGTAAACAGGTAAGGAAAACCAAGTGCAAGTACAAATAAACCAGAAGTTATCAGTAATAACGATGGGTGATCCTGAACATCCCTAGAAAACCCCTGGACGTACTCGGGTTCAGACTACCTGCCGGCATGGTACTCCATAGTCAATAACCAACTGGCCACCCTAACAGCCAACCAGTGGCACATCCCTCCTGGCCTGTCTGTAACTCGAGGGGGTACTAACCCGTCTAATCAGGGTTAGCAAGCAACTGTCACTCGATAATCTACATGACGCCCAGGAACCCATAGTAGTTTTTGTAACACTGTGTAAGTGGGAGACCCGCGCACGCGTGACTCATCTCACCGCACTTGCCAACCCCTTACACGGACATCGCTACACGACAACCCTCGAAGGGAAGTCCCCCTGTAGAAATGCCCTCACAAGTACGTATATATATATATATAAATATAAGTATAATCACTTCACATTTATTAAAGTGCCAACCGGGCCGTCATATCATTTACACTTTGAACATCTAACACTAAAACATTTCCAAGGGACATGACATACGCCACACGATTGAAAACCAGAAACGCATTTAGAACATTATTTAAGAAACTCAAATCAGCATCTCAAACCTGAAAGACGTTGGTATCACAAGTAAGAAATCATTTTCCCAGTTCCAAACGCACCCCACTTTTATCAAGAGCCAAACGGGACATTAAACACCTTTTGAAAGAATAATATTTCTCAAATGAAATCCAGAATTTTAATCGCGCATCAAAGGAAAACATTTTTCTTTTTCAACTACCAAGAGCCACGCT